>UELU01142876.1:7473-19935 GCA_900490025.1 Megastigmus dorsalis | reverse complement strand
AAATAACCTCGATATTTATCAATCTGTATCCTTGTCGTAAGGCCTCTGAAATTTCTCGCGATACCCAAGTACCGGTTAAAGCGCGGTCTTCAATATCATTGTGTTCGCAATCATTTGGGTTTAAAATCTCACAACACGATCGGCAAAGAAGAAATAATAATTTATTGTGCATTTTTACGGGTAGCACAGGGTGAAAAAAATGTCTAGGCGGTAAAATCGTACATTTCACAAGGCCCTCAACTTTTTCTGAAAAATGAGAAAAATTCTCACCCGTAAGTGCTAGGCATTCTGACCCCGTCAAAATGTTAGGATGCCCTATCGGAAACGCTCCAGTCTTACTAATAAAAGGGTAAAGCGAACAAACATCCAAGTACTTAATTTTTTCATTATCCGTTACAGTATAAAATGCAGCTACATTGCCGGTACGCCCCCCATAAAAAGCATCACGAGGATTTAAAACAATATTTTGTGTCAACGGATGAGCTGCAATAAAATTTTTAAATTCTACTTTATTTTTTAATTCACGGTTAAAATCACAGTCCCACATTTCTATGACATTATATCCGAAAGATTTTATCTTGTTTGCCATATTTATTGTATTTTCGTATTTTTCAGCAAAAGTGGATCCGCTTACTAAAGGTTTGCTACGATTATTTTCAAAACAGCGCGGACAGCCGTGGAAAAAACACCCATGAAATTGATATACTACCCCTTTAGAATCAGTTTCTTCCAAGTACCCGTCAACACGTGGTCCCTCAATTAATACGTACTCGCGAGACCACCCAGCGTGTATTATTTTGCGATCTATACGTTTTTCCTCCCACAAAAGCCATTCGATAGCTTTTTGGGAATGTCGATCGCCTCTTGTATAGCCAGCAGGGGGAATTAAACCTATTAAATTTTGTTTTAAAAATTTTTTCCTAAAAACGACGGAACATGCGCTGGCTATTGTTACGCTCTCGCAAAATGGGTCTACCCTACCTACATCTAAAAATATTTTTCGAAATAGCATGCATGCTTGTCGCAAAATTGTTACATCCTGCACGCAATATTCTATCAACTCTTTTTTAAAATCGAAAACTGACCCGCGACTTACAACATCACTGTACCAATTTATAAAGTCGGTACGATCATTCTTACTCATCGAATCGGGAGAGTAAAAACCAGCATCTGGATACGCACCAATATAATTTTGATTTTCTTTGGTATTAAATAAATGGGGGAAATATCCTTTTTTTACTCCGTCGGGAAACCCAAAAGTTTTTGGAAGGCTGGATAACTTCATCGGTAAATAATTGAGGCTATCTATAAATTTAGTTATTCCGACTTGTAATTTTATAATATTTCTACCGTTCAATATAACCTCGGGAATAACGTCTTTACGATAGTCTACGATATATTTTAAAATAAATTGGGCATCGAAAGCCTTAGCATTATGTGCTATACAAACGAATGATCTAAAATTATTTTTTTTAAATCGAATAGCAAAATTTACAAAATTTTTTAAACAATCCTCACCCTTGAAAATATGTTGCCGCACACCGCAAAAAGGGCAAACGGTTTTTAAATCATCGTCACGCTCGCAAGCATCGCAACAAAGCTTAGCTACACACAAGTTGGGAACATGTATAAATACGTTTTTTGATGTCCCTAAAGGCGTGTCTTGGCGTGTTTCAAAATCATAAAATATGAAACACGTATCCGGATGCTCGCGTTTGGAATTTTAAAGTTTTTTAGAGAGTAGTAGGTGCATAGTGCATAGCGCATTTACAGGATGATTACACTTACATTGAATGCAATAGGATATTCCGCATTCGTGCGGTTTTTTTGATAAGTCGAATAGTTTAAAGCAAACTCAACAAACTTTTACCAATTCGCATATAGATTTTTTACTACGCCAGTGTTGCGCGTTTCGAGCTGTAGAACCACGTTTTCTATGATAGGACAAACAGTTTTCGTTAAAAAAATCCCGTCCGCAATCATCGCATCGTATAGTTTTATCGGCGCTAGTATTAGCACAATTCCTTGGTGCATTACACGCAGAACATTTTGATGCACAGTCATGCTTCAACAGTAGTCTATAAGTTAGATTACGCGGCTGACAATACTGTAAACGCGTTTTCACCGCTAAAATATTTAAAATTAAATTATAATGCTTCGCTTCAGAATAAAGCATAATATTTATATAAAAACTGTATTCGGCAGGGAAATCTTTTTCACCGTCATACATCGCCGGAACCCCTTTACCGAAATTTTCGTATTCGTATACTCTCATACAAATACCTTTTAAACTATAATACCGTTGAAAGAGCGCAAGTTCACGGATCCCGCAACCTTCATCTGTATTTAATTTTATATTACAATGGTTTAATAATTTTAATGCTTTTGTTTTTTGTTCCGAATTATATTTGATTTGTTTCCAAGCCTTTTTCCATTCGTTACTACTATTTTTCTTAATAAAAACTTCGCCACACACTAGAGCGCGAGGTAAACAAAGATTATCCTGATTTCTAATAGAAAGAATCCCGTTTCTATCTAACTTTTCTAAAATATTTAAGTCATTACCTTTACCGACAGGTGCTTTTACGTATGTAGCTGATATTTTTAAACTATCGTCTATTTTAAAATTTTGATGGCTTTGACTCACGTGAGAGAATAAATCCCAGAGATCTACACGATTTAACTGGGAAATAGGCCTATAATAAAGCCAAGCCGCGCCTTGCACAAAATCATCCGCGTTTATTGTTACCCCAATGACATGATCGTCAGTATATCCCCGTATTAAATAATCTACAATTTCCCCCATTGCGCTTTCCAACCACACGATTGGATTAATATTATTAGGCGGATGATTTATTTTCATGTCTATCGCACGCGAGGTACATTTAAATTTTTTATTATAACCTACGCTTTCATTAATAATTTTTATTTTACTACCGTTTTCGGTGCTGGCTCTGGCAACTGCGTCTATGTTGATTCTGTCGGCGATGCTACCTCCACCGATTTGCGAAGCATCGGTTAAACCATTCACTACACTTTTATGTACACTACACGCACACGTACACACACTGTTTAACGCTGCAGTCGATGATGACGGTTCTTGCTGTTGTTGTTGTTGTGGTTGTTGTTGTTGTTGTTGTTGTTGTTGTTGTTGTTGTTGTTTTTGTTGTTGTTGTTGTTGTTGTTGTTGTTGTTGTTGTTGCTGTTGTTCTTCTTGTTGTTGCTGATGTTCTACGTGCAGACCCTTCTCTTCCGTTCTTCCGAACTGATGATTTCCTGTAAATATAATAATAACTATAATTACATGATTCAAATACAATATTACTTTTTGAATTTAAAAAACTAACTTTATTCTTCAAAACCGTTCGGAAGAGCATCAAATACAGCTCTTATTTCATCATAACTCGGGGGATAAAAGTGAGGTATTCTATGAACCTGTGTCGATATCCAACCCGACACCTTCTACCGGTAACTATTAACCCGTTCACTCCCCTTGTTATTACGTTCTCACGAAATACTAAATAATAATGAAACTACTTTAAAACATTCAAAAAATGATGTAAAATATTTTTAAATAAAGATTAATTTACTTACCATCATTGACAGCCCTCCGAATTTCCGAGTCATTTTTTAAGCGTTTTCGTAGACCTGACGGCCCTGCTTCGGCATCATCCCACGGTCTTTTATCTCCTTCCTTCAAAATTGGTTGTTTATGCAGTTGCTGAATTTCTTCTTCAGCCTCCTAGTCCGTGGCCTCTGGAGACGTACGTCCTCCGACATCGTCTTCAGCTAGCTGTGCACGTGTACAGCGTAGCACGTCCTCCATATCACCCGCTGCTGTAGCCTCGACAGTTGAGACATCTACTCCCTCGCTCGCATTGAAAATTCTATCAACTAAAAGAAATTTCATTATTAATAAAAAAAAAGGTTTATCTAAGATATAAATTAAAAAATTTAATAACTAAATACTTACGAAGTTTAAAATAATGTCCCAGAAAGAGATTCAGATACTCTTTATTTTCTTCATCCGTATAATGTAGCACTACGTCGCCTGCTACAAGCACTGCTGTATCACTTTTTCTTAACCATAAGGCATACATCGCACTAACTTCTAAAGAATTAGTTTTGCGAAACATTCGCTTTAATTCTTTAACTAATTCCACTTCACTCATTTCACCAACACTCGACACCCATTCGTCGTTATACCGATTCCGCGCGCTTTGCTGTTCGATGTACAGAAAGGTACCGCAACGCTGTACGATTTCGCGTAACGCGACGAGTTTTTCTTGGGCAGACTGCATTTTTTAATACGGAAATTCGACTGACAGCAACGTTAAGGTAAGAGTTTCGAGAGTAGACTGTTTTCCCTCTTAGACTGATCTTTTCTCTTATAAGCTTTGCCCCGCTTTTCCTGCTGCATATTCCGTTACTTAAAAATATAGCGCAGTATTGTTTTAAAATTTATTGGTCATAAACTGCATTCGGGGTCTGAAAATCCTCTTTTTCGGCTATGTCCGAAATTTCTCGAAACAGTATCGTATTTTAGGCTTGTGCTACTCGATAAGAAAAATAAAGACGCGTGGCACTGCCCTCTTAAAATCTTTGAAATCCTTATCTCTGTGACGATTGTCGCAGTCTAGCCCTGTAGCACTGAAAGGCATCCATACCGTCCCCTCCAGTGTCAAATATATTTACTGCTTGTATTTGGAATTCTACTCTCCCATCAGTACCCTAGCTTGAGTCGGATAGAAAACAGCTCAGTCACACCCAGACGTGTCAAGTGTTCTCACGGTATTAGACTAGTTAAATACAGTGATATTGGAGATACGATAGATCGGACCGCTACGTGCTATTTTTTAGTGAGTGTGTGTCTATAAATTTTCAATATT
Source organism: Megastigmus dorsalis (assembly GCA_900490025.1). Classification (NCBI taxonomy): domain Eukaryota; kingdom Metazoa; phylum Arthropoda; class Insecta; order Hymenoptera; family Megastigmidae; genus Megastigmus; species Megastigmus dorsalis. Next base: position 15,046 of record UELU01142876.1, on the reverse strand, counting down.
ATGGCTCAGGCTGTATTCAAACGTCGCAACAATCACGAAATTTCGAGGAAAATGGATCAAGAGGAAGAGCGAAAAAAAACTAGGATTGCGATGATAGAATCTACAGATCAATTAAAATATTCAAATTTTAGTGTGGCTACAAAGATGTATAATCTTAATTTTTCGGGAACTAAAAAAGCCATTGTCGGTTTAAACTACAACAATGATTCCAAGAAATTCGAGCCTACAATACAACTCTCGAACGCGCATTATACACATGGATTGTTTTTAAACGCATCTACATGGACTGAAATTCAAAATCAGTTTGAAGAAATCACCAAGCATTTTAATTCGTACGATTATAAACTCAACCAACCACCGTACAAAATTCGAGTAAATGAAATAGTGTTAGTGCTCTTAACAACCTCGCACGGTCTGAAATCTGTTACTTTCGACAAGCACATAGACGAGAAGGAGTGTAAAAATATAGATAAAAGAAACAGAAATTACTGTCCAGCGATCGTCATGCATGAACGTACATTCCAGGGATTAAAAAATGCTGCCGGCTGTATCGACGAAGTATTTCATCTCATCGGACGTATTGCTTCCCAAGTGAATAAGTGTAAAGAATATATTTTTGAAGAATTAACATCAATTATAGACAATTCAAATATTGGTAGACTTGATTATCTTAAGATGATGCAGGAAAGTTGGCATCAAATAAAAGATAAAGTAAAAAGTAAATTGAACAACACATCTGATTCTGTCTTCTTTGTTCATTATCTTGATATAGTGTACCTCGAATTAACAACATTCTGTACGGAAGTATTTTTTTCTGATGTAATCGACAAGTATTGTTTCGATAATAATAATAAAGAAAATGTAAATAATGAAAATGTAGAAAATTCACAATCTATGTAAATTTATTTTGATTTGTTTTAAATAAACTATAATGTACAAATACTAAGCCTTTTTCAATCACTAATTAAAATATCTTATCCTAAAATGAAGAAATTCATTTTCCCATGCTCAATCCCTACTCGTTAAAAAAAAGAAACTGTACGAAGCGTTTATCTCAATCTCTCACACTCTTACCGAAATTTATTTTCTTATATTCTTAGCTAAATTTAAGTAAAAATTTATTACTTCTAAGAACAAACATCGCTCCAGCTTTATCATAAATGCATAAATTAATACTGACCCTAGTCATGTGTATCGTACTTGCCAAGAAATTCATTTTCCCATGCTCAATCCCTACTCTTTAAAAAAGAAACTCTATACGATGCGTTTATCTCAAGCTCTCACACTCTTACCGAAATTTATTTTCTTATTTTCTTAGCTAAATTTAAGTAAAAAATTTATTACTTCTAAAAACAAACATCGCTCCAGCTTTATCATAAATGCATAAATTAACACTGACCCTAGTCATGTGTATCGTACTTACCAACCTCTTATCTCACCCAGTAATAAAATTGTAATGACATATTTACGATGTGGCGATACTTTTTCTCTATTATAGTTATCATTTCTCGTGTACGATAAAAATTTTCCCATACACATTTCATTCATCGTCTTAGAGTTTAGTTTTTATGTGAACGGAACGCCCGCTCTACATGTTTTCAATTTCAACCGACAACCGATGCAGCGAAACATCTGTTTTCCATCTCGGTCGGTGACCAATGCCTCAACTTACTGTCCCTTTTCAAAAGTATCGGTCAAATATTTCTCTCGAGAGCATTTGTAGCATCTAGTAAACTGAAGGCTCTAACCTTCTTATTTCAAAAATTCAATATTTAACGCTCATATCGTTACACTTTAATTTACAAATTATTATTATTAACATTATTATCATTATTATAAACATTATTATCATTATTATAAACATTATTATTATTAACATTATTATTATTATTAATATTATTTACATTTGTAAAAATCCGCGAGCGCCCCACCCACCCGCGCCACCCATCCGCGTCACCCGGTGCACGGCCGCGTCACCCGGCCGCGGAACCCGTCCGCGCCCCTCCCCCCTCCGCGCCGCCCCCTTCGCGCCACCCGTCCGCACAGCTCCCCCTCCGCGCGGCTCCCCCCTCCACGCGTCCGCACGCGGCCGCCAGAGCATAGCCTTCCCCCTCCACTTTTTCGGAAATCATGTACCCGAGACAGAGATAAGGATCCCAGACGGTGTCTGAAAATTATGCACCCCTACTACTAACGTCCTTCAAACACAAACGAACGTGTAAAAGTTGTACCTAAAATTTCCGAGTCTCCGACTGCTAGAATAACAGCGGAAAGCTCAAAAAGAAAAAAGGATGAAGGTGCAGCGAACACAAAGAAAATATCGCTCTGTTCCGTATTGGCAGATCCACGAGAAAATCTCGAAAATGACGCGAAATCCGCCTTTGCGCGAACGAACGTCATGCAATGCACCGAAATTTAAATAAAAATCGAGGGTGTTGCAGTGACGGCGCGGCGTTGGAAGATACAGGCGGTCAGGTGACTTGCATATCTGAAGTGTTTGCGCGTCAGCATGTAGCAAATTTAATAGGCTGTCCCATGCTACCCGTTGTGGGCCTAATAGTAAGAGAGTGACGGGCTTGAAATCAACGCACTCAAGTGCATGACTTCTCATACAAATTAAATTATCTAATTATTCCCTAGTTAATTAGAGAATGCATTCTAGGAATAGATGCAATCAAAGAAATCGGTTGTGTAATTGATTCTGTAACAGATTAAATTACAATAAACAACAATGAAAAAACCAATACAATATTTGTTCAGCTAAACGGTATCGATGTATTAGAATTGGAGCATCCATTCGTTCAATTAATCGAGGAAGATTTTTCCAGCGGGGATCATCTCATCAATTTTTTCGATGGTCTGCTCTGCATCTCAACCAATGAGCACGAGCATTTAAATCATCTAAGTGATTTATTTGAAAGACTAAGACAAAATTACTTCACACTAAACTTTAAAAAGTGTAAGTTTTTATGCAAAGAAACCAAATTTCTGAGATTCACTTTATCAGCTGAGGGACCACGGCCGCAAGTCGATAAAGTTGATTTAATAAAGAAATTTCCAAGGCCAAGAAACATAAAACAACTAATTTAGGTTTCCTAGGCTTCATAAATAATTTATCACTATTAGTTTACTCCATATTTAATAAAATAATTTACGTTCTAAAAATTAAAATTTGACTCAATTATAAATAAGTCGGCAGTTAGATGAATTCCTCTAATTCCTCTATAGGTAAGAGGATCGAGTTTTCATTCCATTTTTGATGATCATTTCGCGATTAGAGACAATCTACTGATTACAAGTAGATATATTGACAGTGAATTAAAATAAATCATACTTGGTTGAAAATTTATAATAATAATGAATTAAAAGCATTTATTCCAATAGATGTTTCTCACTTCAAAATAAAATTCTATTGTATAACTGGATATTACTTGATTTAAAATTATATTATATTATTTTTATAAAATATCATTAAAACGATTAAGGTTTGGGAATACATATATTTTTTTCAAATCTAACTTTATAAAAAGTCTTAAGAATTTGATAATACCTTTTAATAAACTTTTTAATAAACTTTTAATATTTCTAAATTCATAACCTAACCTACATTTTATAAAAAATAATAACTAAGTTTTTTTAAACAGCCTAGCCTAATTAACTTTTTTTAACTGACTATACTCGCAAAAATCGAATTTAATTAAAAAATATATTTTAATAATACATAAAATAATAACAATAGAGCAATGTACGGCGCTGATATAGCTACATACTGTTTACTAATATACATACTGACCCAGATAGTCTGTATAGTCAATTCTACATTAAGAAATGTTTTAGAAAACTAGTGGCGCTAGTATTGCTTATTGCCGAAGGGATAAGTACGGTTTACATTGTGATCGGCTGTGTCAACAAAGATACAATATTGTATACCCGGGTCTCGGACCCTCCCAGATGTGCGCGCATATACAGTAATATTTCATAATATTATTATTTATTACTAACAAGAGGAACCCACGATCTCCGGGAAAGCGATTTTGCTCAAACTTTTGAAAGTAGATTCTGATACCTGCAAATTAAGTTTAGAACCAATATGTGCCTCCAATGGACATAATTTTACAAAATAGCCGCTACTTAAGTCAAATACGTAATCATTTATTAAGTTGCTTTACGCTTTATAACTCGTCAACAAACGAAAACAAAAAATGTTTCTTAATTGCAAATGAAAACTGAGAATACGACCTTCAATTTGAGAGGTTATATATGTAAACAGCTGAATTCGTTCAAAAGTTATGAGAGTTTAAAAATTAGGCACAATTTGGAATTTTAAATTAGTATAAAAATAATGAAGAGCTTTAAGTGCAAGATTGTGTTGAATTATGAAACGCTCATAACTTTCGAATGAGTAGACCTTTTGACTTTTACAACCTCGCAAATTAGCCGTCGCGTTTTCAATTCTCATTTGTGATTTGGAAACATTTTATATTTTATTTAGTCGCTAATTTGTAAAGCATGAAATAACTGTATGAATTTTTGCCTATTTGGTTTGAATATCGGTTATCCTGAATGATTGGGTCCATTGGTCGTTAAAATGGTTTCGAAACTTCATTTTTAGGTCCCAAAAACTACTTCCCAAAGTCTCAGTAAAATCGCTTTTCCGAAGATCATGAGTCCCTTTGTAAGTATTACTATATGCGCTTAGTACTATTTAATAATATTGTTTATGCGCGCACATATCTGCGCCTGTGAGATTAATGGAGCAAATAAAAAAAGGCAGTTACAAAGGAATAGGTAAATTATTCCAAAAGCATTACATATATTTTTGGAGTTCGAGGACATTCGGTACTATATCTATATACGAATATATTTCTGAGATTCCAGATAGATATAAACGTAGTAACCAATATAATATACTTATTTTTCAATAGTAAAACTATTAGTATATCGATTTTAAAATTTAATATTGAAAAAGTAAAAAATATGTAAGTTAGTGAATAAAACTGTTTTACTATTTAGCATGCAACTTTTTAAATAATACGAAATATCACAACCGGGTTGTGGGACATAATTCTACTTAATATTTTCTATCGAAATAGCCAATAAAAAAAAACAATTTCTTTTTGTTCAACAGTCTTGCCCCCTTGAAGACGTAAATAGCTTGATCCCTTCAAAAGTTGTGAGAGTTTGAAAATAAAACACAATACTGTATTATAATTAATATAATAATAATGAATAGTTTTAAGCGAAAAATTATGTCTAATTTTAAAACGCTCATAGCTTAGGAATGAGTAGAGCTTTTGATTTTTGCAACCTATACAATTAAAGGTCTCGTTCTCAAATACCATTTGTCATTTCGAGATATTTCTTAGCCGCCAAGCTATGAAGTATGAAACAACTGTAGGAATTTTTGCGTATTTGGCTAATAGTAGCAATAGTTTTAAAATTGGACACATAGCTCGCAAATATTGGTTGTAAAATTCGTTTTTAGGTACTATAAACTACTTCCTAATTTTTCAGAAGAATCGCTTTCCCACGTATCGTGAGTTCTCCTTGTAAGTAGGGCGTAACCTTTGGGATATTAGTTGTTTAAGTGAAATTTTTTTTGAATTGATGAGCGGTAAAACTGTCTTATTATGTTTTGCATTAAAAATAACAATGAAATGAAAAGCCATTTAAACAGTTATTATATTATAAATGTTTAAGTAGTAGCAGATTCATTCGCAGTTGATAATAAAATAGCTCAAAACATTTTAAAACATATTTTAACATCAGAAAAATAGCTGGCATAGGTATAAAGGTTGTTTTCTGTATTAGAACAAAGCATTTTGTATTAACCCATTAACGCCGAAGAACGCAGATTTTGACATAGATCTTTGAGCTCCAAACTTTATAAGAAAAACCGCGTAAATATTTATCAGAATAGCATATCCAACTATTTTTGGGCATGCTCTTTCGATTTCCGGGGTCAATTTGCATTTCGGAAGCCCTGAAAAAAAATGGCGGATTCAAAGAAATAATGCGAAAAAATGGAAATTTTTTGGAAATATTTTTGGTATTTTTACGCTCGGTATTTTTTCTTTTGAAAAAATGATTCGTGAAAATTCAGGATCAAGTGGGAGTTCGTCAGGCATTTAGGTACTGTATGGATACAATATTGGCCATGTGTTTGAATGTAAATGGATGCAAAACCTATTTTTTGAAAAGATAGAATTTCATTGTTATTTGTACGCAATTTGTAATAAAAGTAACTTTGATAACTTTTCTACTATATTTTCCATGATGAGCAGTGTGCCGATCCAGTAATCTTTTTTTCAAGTAATTGACAACAGTATTGCCATTGCTTGTTCATTGGACTCTAGATCAGTTCCCACTCTTTATATTTTGCAACGTGTTTTTCTTACAAAATCATTACTGGAATTACAAGAATTATGGTCTACTCCTTTATTATAACCATTTCCGCTGCAAGTTCCTTGTCAATCGAACTAATCCTTTTTCGAAGAAATGTCACGAAAACGATCCAGATCTTCTAATTCATCTTACGTAGAACATGAAGCATATTCATCAGAAGATGATTTTGATGAAAATTTCATGATACCAAATCCTGACGATTCTGGTTCTGATGGTTCAAATTCTGATGAAGATTCCGATCAAAATGTGAATATTTTCACCGTTTCTTATGAAAAAGCTTCAAAAAGTTACTCGGAAAATCAAGACAAACTTGAGAACGATTTATTTATTTGGAATGAGGGTGAGAAAGTGAATGAAAATAGGGTTAAAGACAAACTTGAGAAAGATTTATTTATTTGGAATGAGGGTGAGAAAGTGAATGAAAATATGGTTGAAGACAAAATTTTGTTGAAGAAATCTGAGAAAAAGACTATACAAGAGAGCGAGCTTGTAAAATTATTCGAAACATTTTTTTCTGCCGAAATGAAGCAATACATTATTGATGCATGTCGTGAAAATAATTATAATTTAGAGTTGCAGCACCTGGATACTTTTTTGGGAATTGTTATCCTGAGTTCGTTCAATAAAAGGAAGTCCCAACGAGATTATTGGTGAACAGATCCATTTTTATCGTGTGAAGTAGTGTCTTCTGCAATGTCTGGAGATAAGTTCGAAGAAATCGATTGGTTTGAAATGTACTTTGACGGCTACGTACTGAATTTAGATTTATATTGTGGGAAAAATTCAAAAATTGGAGATAAATTAGGAAACTGCTCTTTGGGTTCCCGCGTGGTATTGAATTTATTGGAATCATTTTTCAAATCGGTTTCTTTTAAAAAAATCTATGAATTTCACCTTTACTTTGACAACTATTTTACGAATAGAGTTTTAGTTCTACATTTGCAGAAACTAGGCTTGAAATGTACAGGTACTGTTAGAGAAAACCGTATCAAAGAAAAGAATAAACTTGATAAGAAAGCTCCAAGACGTACTTACGTTGTAAAGTATGATAAAAACAGTGCCATCAATTACATTACCATATTGGATTCAAAGCCAGTTTCAATAGTTTCAACTGCGGCAGGTGTAACTCCATTATTACCTTCAAAAAGATATAGTTCAGAGGCACATT
>UELU01142875.1:2468-16184 GCA_900490025.1 Megastigmus dorsalis | reverse complement strand
ACGAATCCGCGTTTTTCGCCGAATCTGCGCTTTTACCTTTTGATTTCCGCGAAGTATCTGGCTCGGTCGCACCGAAACCCGCAAGCGCCATGTCGATACGTTCTTCGTTCTCGACCTCGCTCTGTAGGAACGCGAGAAGCTGGCTGAGTCGATCCCTGGCATCTCGATGACCGTCGTTGTCGGCTGCAACCTCTCTCTGTCCGCTGCGTTGCCATGCCCGTAGTACCTCCTCTGGCAGAAATGACTCGACGAGAGGATACAACATTGCTGCACATTTATCAGATGTCACTCCCAGCGAATCGAGAGCTCGAAGATGTGCCTCCAACTTGTCATACAGTTGCGAGAGGGACTGCTTCTTTTCTCCAGCAATCGCCTTCTGGAGCACAAGGCCTAAGAGTTCTCGGATGTAGAACTCCACCACCAGATCGTCTCGCCCGAAACGGTTTTTCAAAGACGCTATCGCCTTGTCATAATTTGCTGCCGTTGGCGGGAAACTTTTCACAATGCTGTTCGCTCGAGATTCCGGGACTGTGATTTGAAGCAGATAATTCCCTAATTCCCGCGTCTAGATGCACCTTTTGGAACTGGCTCCAAAATGGAAGTCATTCTCTCACACTGCCATTGAACTTCGGCAACTCAATTTTTGGGAGTTTCAGGCCCTTTCTGGCATTCGCCGTTCTGTTCTGTATAGGCTCCGTTTCTCTCAATGTTGGCGCCAAGAATTCTGACACTTTCAATTTCGTCATCAAATAAGTCGTTTTATACATATCATTTGATTCTAACTCCTTCGATACCTCCTCCTCGTCCACATTAGATTGGAACAAAGAATCGTTGTAAGCGGCATGCGCTGCGTCCAACTCGGCCATCTTTGTTTCCAGGAACTAGAAAGCAACGATTTTCTCCTCTCTCGAAACATCACGTTCAAATTTATTAGTGCACGCTGTGTGAGCTTTAGTAAAAGCCGTTCTCAGAGCTTTTCTTTGTCTTTTCAAAGACTCCATATTGATCACTTACACAAACACACGCGGCACAAAAGCAAGAGAGTCGAAAGTCACCAATTTATTGCCCCCGTAGTCCTGTCACGGTCGCCACTATGTCGAGGATAGGAGAATACACATTTAAGAAAATAAAACCGAATTAGGAATGTCAGTTTTGTTGATGATATTTTATTCGGGATGAGATACAAAGCTGCTTCGCTTTACAATCGTTCTGGCGGGCGTCAGTCTCTAAGCATCTCGCCGCTCTTCCGTCTCCCTCGTATCTCCCCTTTTTTTCTCGGGCCTTGTTCGTGACACCGCGGCGCGGTCTAACGCTCCCCTATCGGGCGCTTCGCGCACTACTCTGTATCTATAGGTACTGCTATTCCGCTCCTACTTGACATAAAGCCGCGACAAGCATACGCCATTGACTTTTATTTAGATATGAATAATACACGAGTCAGAATATTTATGTATTTCAATTTAGTTTTAATTTTTTTATTCAGAGGAAAAAGAAGAATAATGGTAGCGACTCAAAAACTTATTAATTGCAAAGAAAAACGAATTACTCAAAAAGAAATGTTTACAATGAAGAAAAATGTTATTAGATAAAATAAATTTTGTGTAATTTGTTCTTAAATTTATTTCGAACTCATGAAAAGGTTAAGAAAATAAACAGTGGAAGGAATTTAACAAATAATAAAATAAGTACTATCAATTAAAAAAAAATATTTAAAAGTTTAGAAAGAAATTTAAAAAAAAATCAGAATTAAATAAAAAAACTTTTTAGAAAAAAATCACAGAAATTTATTCGCAATTTATAAAATGACCTAGAAATACAAACAACTTGTTAAAAAAGAATAGGAGCCTTTTCGGTTTGTGGGATAATTTTAGAATTTATACATATTTGTAGGTATTTGGGTTTATTATCCATATGGGTGTTGAAATTATTGATTTAGGGTTCAAAGATTGCGAGTTCAGGGTTCATGGGTTTGAAATTTGAGGATTTGTTGATTAATCGGTCTGAAATCTACCGGATTGAAGTTGTACACATAAATATTAAAGCCTGAATCACCGAAACCATAAACCCATGAACCCCCAACTCACGCTAACCAATCATGAGAAGAAAGGGGACTCCCGTTAATCAAGCACCCCAAAGGAAACAGAACTTACTACGTCCACGTCATTGTTTCTGGGTAACGCTAAAAGTAAGAATAAAGGCTATAGTAAGGTTATTAATTTAAAAAGTTCTTGACCTTTCAAATAATATGCAAAGCTGATCTCAAAGTCAAGGTGGTCAATGTTGTTGATTTCAAAACTTTTTCAAACATTTATTTTTTCATAAATCCTCTAAAGTTTGAATACAACAATGTTTTAAAGATCACGCTTTAATTATAAAGATCACGCCAAATAGTATTTTCGACATGAAATTTCCCACTCTATCGATTGCCAGTGTAGAAAATGAAGATTTCTATTAAAAAGAAATAGTTGACCTTGAAATAACCTTGAAGGTCACGTTCAACACTCGCTCTGACTTAATTAAGCATCTGCATGTAAAATTTCCCGCTCTATCGATTGCCGGTCTTAAAAAGAGGGGTTTCTATTTAAAAAAAAAAGTTGACCTTGAAATAACCTTCAAGGTCAAGTCCAAGGTCAAATTGAATGTCGCCATTAGATTCCTCATTGAAAGTTACTTAAGAAATGACCTTGACCTTTTTCAGAATTACTTTACCTCAGAAAATATTCAGCCGTCCCGAGACTTCATTGACACCCAGTATATGTGTATATTTATATAAATATACAAAATTAATGTGCAAATTTTTTTAGAATTGTAAACAATTAAGTAAAGATGTTAGGATACAGATCTGTTAGATTAAATTGAAAATAAGATGTATTTTTCTATATAAAATCCAAACATTTGAATAAAAATATTAAAAGACAAAATAATTTAAAAGAAAACCAAAGCCCCACACTGCAGCAACTCCAGGATGAAGAGTATAAATCGTACACGCCTCCCTCATTGCCTCTGACATTGAGGGCGAAAATGTCGATTGTGGGTGTTTTAGAAGCGATGCAGGAGCCCCAAAGGACTCAAATGGAGATGTTGGCAGGAATACCAGAAACTTTAAGATGCAGACTGAGCTAATGAATAAATTGATAGAAAAAGAGAGAGTACAAATTAGAAGATTAGAAGTAAGTACACCGAACGCTAATTCCACTTCTAGAATTATAGAAGAACTATAAATGACATGGACGATACGGTAAACGAAACAGAGAACAATGACACGAACATACAAATAGGAATTATAGGAGAGTTAAATGCGACATTTAAAAATTTTAGAATAACTCTAGAAGCAAACAATAAGAAAGCTAAAATCAACGGAAAAAGAGACTATAAATTGACACAAAAAATTACGTTAAATGTTTGGTTAGATTACTTAAATTCAGAACTTAGAGCCAATGATTTAGCAGTAGATGTCGTAGATGATAATATACACATAAACGAAAATACGACTAGGAAAGAATTAGATAAATTCAATTGTTAGAGACATAATTATTAACCATCTTGATGAATATTATCACAAGAAAATTTTAAATATTAAAGATCCAAAAGAAATATTGTTAAAGATTAAAGAATTTAGAATAATAGAGTCAAATGTAACCGCGTCAATAAAGAAAAAGTTAACGAATTTTGTGAAAGATTCGAAAATATCATTAAAGATTATTAAGATGGCGACGCAAGTAAAGAAGCCTCCTGATCGTGGAGGAGGAAAATTTTCCCTAATAGCACAAAACGTTTTTATAACGTCATTATAACGTTGGATTAAAAACTTTGTAACGTTAGAATTTTATGATTTAATAACGTTATATAAACGTTATAGCAACGTAAGATATGTCCGTCCTTTGACAAAATATTACGTCATTAAAACGTTATGTAAACGTTATTACAATCTAGATAAAACGTTATTTGTTTTTCTAACGTTTTTGCAACTTTTTTGATTTTTAAAACAACGTAAAATTACTATCGTTATAAATGTGTTTTTCTAACGTTCTTGTCCCTTTTTGGTTTTTTAAAACAACGTAAAATTACTAACGTTATAAATTTTTTTTTCTAATCTTGCAGTGATTTGCCAAAATGTCTTTTTTTGCCTAGCGAGCCGAAAGTACTACTTTCCCGCCCGGGACGGGTTTGAAACAGTGGTAATTTCGACCTCGCTAGGCAAAAAAAATAGTATACACACCATGGGAAGTAAACAAGAATGCCTCAGATCGCATGTTTGACAATTTCCATGCGATCTGCGACCATTCTTACTTTTCCTCCCTGGATGTGTAATGTACTATTTTTGTGCGCTCGATAAGTTGAGTAAATCTGCTTTTAAGGTGGCTTCACCAGGACAGGCCTTATCGCGCTGGGTCCCCATTGGGAGTTTTATAAAATAAAAGTTATTTTTAAGAAATAACTTATTTAAATCAATTTTTAAATTATTTCAATAATTTAATGCATGTGTAGATATGCATAAGTCTATGTAGTTAATTAAAAAACTTTCTTAATCGCCATTCGGCCCCTTCCACGTATTTATTGTATTTACCCATATTCTCTAGTAAATATCTTTTCTAAATTGTGGTTAACAATAAGTACTTTTTTTTAATAGATAAATTCAGCGGTTAAAAATAGGTATTGTACTCGTTTTTTAACAATACCTCTCATTTCTAAATTAAATTATTAATGAACAATATAACCTACTATAAATGTCTAGTATCTTGTGCATGTAAATTTGGCCAACTTTGATGAGCTTTTTCTCTGAATTAAGTTGATTAACCCCTATTTTTCTCGATCGATTCTGTAAGCTCATAATAAATACTATCTCTATGTAAATTTATACTAAATTCTCATTGCTAAAAATTTGGTGAAGCCACTGTGTAGCGACTGAAGCGCCACAAGACGCGACTATACGCGCGAACGCATATATACATATAAGTGCGACCATGTACATGTATTGTAAGCCGAGCTGATGAGCAAGAGAATAACTCTTCAGTCGGTAGACCTACTCCGAGCTCCAGTCAATAAAGACGTTTCTCTCTACACAACCTGCAGCTAGTATTTCTCCTTACTCCTCTCCTACAAATATATATATTCTGTGTGGACGACCATCTCCCACAACTGGTAACCCCGACGACGAACTTCACGTCTCCAGGAGTCAAAGGAGGAGCATCACGGCTGGTGGCTTTCACGGCACTTTTCGACGCGTGAGTGCACACCTTGTCAGCGAATTACGAGGGACGCCTTTACACCGCCTTACATCGACGACTTGAGCGAGGCCACGCTCATCTCTGTGTCCACGCCGTCTCGGAAGGAGCCACATTGCCGCGGCCACACTAGCAGGGAGAAAGGAGCATCGGAGCCTTGCACCTGCATCGACGCCTGCCTTGCCGCTGGGTGCTTCCGACGCGGCATCGCCTAAGCACTCACACCAGGCAGCGTCCTTCTTAAACCAAGGTAGCCTTAACCTACTAACGAAGCCTTTTTCGAGGAAAAAAAATTCTCAGTCGCCATCTTGGAGAAATCTACTCCTCTATGGCGACTTTCACATAGTCGCGCGGCCCGTTCGCATTTTTCGCGAGTAATTCTCTCGCGCCAGTATAGCACGCGTTGAATTCACGCACAAGTGCTTGGCAGTAAAATTTTCATAGAAAATTGCCACATTTTTTGACGCACACTCTTAACGCCGACTTAAGCTTATATTTTTTTTTTTACAAATAATTTGTGACATTGCCACATTGCAAAAATAATTTGTTTCCCAATTCACGCGGTTTATATTCATCAAAAAAAAAATCTTTCTTTTTTTGTCAATTCGCCTCAAAATTGATCAATTCTGCGTATCAGTAAAATTCCAAAGCGGCTAGCTTTCTGGAATTGATACTCAGCATTAAATTCAAACAAAAATTTTAACGGCCATTTTCCAACTTCACCGCACGGAACTACCTTGACGACAACAATCAACATTTAAATTTAATAAGTTGCAGAGTGCGAGGAGCTGGCCTCCCGATATCTTTTATTTTTCTTTTCTTTTTTAAATTAATTGATTTTTATAAATTTAATGTTTTCTCTCATAAACGGAGAATTTTCAACAGGCTCTTTTGCCTTGGCTTGCCATGAGTGTAGTATTCATCGACTTACATAAATCTCTTGCGATGCTCACAACTGACAATCGATGGGCGGAGACACCTGTTGTCTTTTAAAATTTTATTCATTTTAATATTAAATATTGTTTTTTAAATTATATATCGGGAGAACCTGTTTTAGGACTACTTAAAATTCAAGAGGTCTTTTCCTTATGGAATTTCATTTATAATTTTATTTATAATTTTATTTACAAATTTATTTTTGTACATTTATTGTTTCATTTTATTTTTATGACTATCAACTATTTATGTTATATGATATATATATATTCTTAAGCAGTACATCATATGCCTTGTGCTGGGCGGGAACTCATCGCTCGATTTTTACCAAATCATTTAAATTCTCTTACGCGATCGTGCATCGGAATTTGTGTTGTGCGCTCAAATCGAGGTATCCTTGCTATCAATTCTCTTGAATTTCTTGTAGCAGATGCCAAGAGGCGAGCAAGCAGCGCGCTTTCTATGTGCGGTTGTGCATTTTATTCGTGGTGTGTGTTCAATTCGAGGTATCCTTGCTATCAATTCTCTTGAATTTCTTGTAGCAGGTGCCACGAGGCGAGCAAGCAGCGCGCTTTCTTTGTGCAGTTGTGCATTTTATTCGTGGTGTGCGTTCAATTCGAGGTATCCTTGCTATCAATTCTCTTGAATTTCTTGTAGCAGGTGCCAAGGGCCGAGCAAACGACACGAATGGTGTAATTTTAAATATTACAATTTTTTTAAGGCCTTGAGTTCCCAGCTCAATTTTACGTACTGTCTTTATATTATTAAGGAGCGACTTTTCTAGCAAGTATTTTTAGTCTAGACATTCAGTTTATATTGGTTATCCCTCGCGGCTTATTCGCTCGCGCAGCATGCTTCGTAGGCCGTCCAAGATGGACGCTTAAACGGGAAATAATCCAGAATTAAATCCGAGCAATAATTCCCTAGAAAATTTTTTAAACAATCCATTTCAGTCACTAAGTGACACTAACGCAGGAATTATTGATTCGGTTGAGAGGAATACTGCAGAGCAAACAGATAATTTATTTATTCAACAAAATATTCTTAATAACCCCTCTAATCACCCAGAAACCACCCCAGAACGAAATTCAATCCTGCACACACAATACTTAGCAGAAAAAAATCTAGGTGCAATTAAAAAGAAAACCGCAACTAATCATGACCAATATAGAATTTTACACACAAAACCATTTCCATTTGGTAACCCAGCCTCCGTATCGCGTGCCGTGTATGATAATATGGAAAAAACCCTTACAGATAAAATAAAAAATCTTCAAATAAATCATGACGAAAAATTACAATATCTAACTACAGAAATTCAACAACTAAAATCAGTACTATCAAATATTAACAATCATAATGTATCCATTAGGCCGAATACCGTTACATCAACGCTAAATTCAAATTTTCTATCATCAGTAAATACATTAACATCTACAGTGAGGCCTGCGATGGCTCATTCGGTAGAGCGATGGACTCGCAGTCCGGCGGACCCGGGTTCGAGTCCCAGCGCGGGCGATTGACACGAGCACCACTGAATTTTAATTCATGTGCTTTGTTTACAAACACATCGCATGCGTCCGTCGCTGATTAGCACCAAGTGGGAGCATAAATAGAGCAACGTTAGAAAAAAAAAAAAAAAAAAAAAAAAAAATCTACAGTAACCGTGCCTTTGGTGGCACCTTATATTTACAATCCAACGATAACATCGTCTCACAATCAAACTCGTAACTTGGCTTCGCAACAAGCAAATAATTTTAATTCGAATCTTTCGTCACACAGTATACCCGTAAACACAGCAAATAACGACAACTCGAATTTTCCGTTACACAGTATACCCGTAAACACATCAAATACAGTATTCTCTAATCCACCTAACAACAACTCTCGTCGACACGTAGAGTTCAAACAAATAAACATGCCCTTCCGGCAGCACGACCCCGTAACTTGGTTCGATATGTACGAGTATCAACTCAACATTCAAAACTTAACTGATGACAATATTAAATTCATGAACGTTATACCTAATTTAAGCCAAAATTTAATTTCTGAAATAGCCGATAGCATTAAATTACTTAAACCAAATAATAGATACGAAGGTCTCAAAAATACTTTAATAAAGAAATTTTCAATTTCGGAAGATGCCAAACTACAGGCATTATTTAAGGGTTGCCAAATGAATTCACTTAAGCCGTCCGTATACTTAAATGAACTAATCAGTCTCGCTGGAGAAGAAATGCCGCGCTCCTTGATACTAAAAGCCTGGAAAGCTAATTTACCTTCGAATATTCGAGTCTTTCTTTTAAATGAAATTTCCCAAGAAAACGAAGCTGCAGCGATAGCATTAGCAAATCAAGTACACGCTAACTTGTACAATGAGAGCAGCTCTGTCTGCGAAATTAAACAAAACGAGGCGCAACTACTAAACGAAGTAATATCAAAAGTAGACGCTCTTTACAATAAATAAAGCAATCGATCCAACCGCGCAGCACATTCGGGGCCTCGCGAACGTGCAAAATCAACTGAACGCATTTACACTCGAAACAAGAAAAAACATTTCTGTTTCTATCACTTTAAATATGGCGAAAAAGCCTACAAATGCGTAAAGCCATGCGATTGGAATAAAGACTCGAATAAACCCAAAATAACTCGAAGCAAAAGTTTTAAAAATTACTCTAGCAATGAAACATTAGATACGAATAAAAAGTTAAACTAACAACTTGGCGCATTATGGAGACAAATGTCGCTGAGTCCCAATCAACACGTCTCTACATCAAAGACAGAATTTCCAGCGAAGTCTTTCTAATAGACTCGGGCGCGGAAATTTCCGTTACTCCCAAGCCATGGGATTTTACTCTAAAGAAAACCGGCATTAAACTTTACGCGGCCAATGATACAATTATTAATACTACAGGCTACACCTATACACATGGTGCTCAAAAAGAATGGGGAGTGGAGAATCTGTGGGGATTTCCGCAAGTTAAACGAAATTACGTTACCGGACAGGTATTCGCGTACATTGATGACATTTTAGTGGCTTCTACCTCATCGGAGAAGCATGAGAAACATCTAACCGTAGTGCTCGAGAGACTGCAGAATTTTCATCTGCAGCTAAATCTAGCCAAATACACTTTCGGCGTGGACCAATTGGTCTTTTTAGGACATTCCATCAATAAAGATGGCCTCAAGCCAGACCCGAAACTGGTCTAGGCAATCAAAGATTGCCCTAAGCCCATTACCACCGACGAGTTGCGCAGATTTCTGGTCTTAGTCAATTTTTACAGAAAGTCCACTCCGCATGCAGCGAGATACAACGTCACTTGCATGCCTTGATCAAGGGCAATAAAAAAGGGACAAAACACCCATACTTTAGAACACCAACGCAGAAAAAGCCTTTCAAGAGATCAAAAATGACATAGTCAATTTGGTCAATCTATCATATCCGTGCGAACGCGCGGAGTTGCGAGTTACCACTGATGCATCAGACTTCGCCATGGGAGCCTCCCTGGAGCAAAATGTTGGTGGCGTATGGCAACCACTGGCATTCTTCTCCAGGAAATTTACAGCTCCACAAACGCGCTACTCCGCATATGATCGCGAATTAACGGCCATTTATGAGGCACTAAAATACTTCAGTTATTTTTTGGAGGGTCGATCTTTTAAAATTTTTACCGATCATAAACCGTTAATCTACGCGCTGGCTCAAAATCCTGAAAACTGTCCATCAATTCGCGCTCTGAGATTATCCTACATCGCGCAATTTAATACTGAAATTTGTTATCTGCGGGGTGATGATAACATAGTAGCGGACTCTCTCTCACGAATCGATCCCTCATCGCCACCTTTAACTGGCGAGATGAGGCATGGAATGGAAAGCCCTTCGTCAAAAGAACCCTCGCATCGATTAACACCTTTCATTTTCCAACGTTCTTTACTTTGCAAGACATCTCGCGCGAACAAGAGAGTGACGAGGAAATCAAGGGAATACTTCAGGACGCCAGCCATCCCCTCAAACTGACCAAACTGCGTTGGGGACCCGAACGCGTTGCAGTCCACTGCAATTTCTATGCCAATACCTTCAGGCCCTTTATCCCAAAAACGCTAATAAGAGAAATTTTCAATCTCTTTCACATAAACAATGCACATCCATGTGCCACAATAATGGACAGATTAATCAGGCAGCATTATGTGTGACCTGATATGGCCAAGAACATCAAGAGTTGGTGCAGGGGTTGCATCGACTGTCAGCGCTCCAAAATTTCCAGAGAAAATAAATTATTACCAGCTCATTTTGTCACACCGGATGCGAGATTCTCTCATGTGCACATAGATATTGTCGGCCCCTTGCCTCCCAGTGAAGGCTACAAATATCTATTAACGATGATAGATAGATTTTCAAGATGGCCAGAGGCGGTGCCTCTTTTTGACATATCAGCACCTACAGTAGCACGTACATTCTTTGACACGTGGGTGTCACGCTTTGGTGCACCCATAACCATCACCACAGATCAGGGACATCAGTTCGAATCCCAGTTATTCAACTCCTTGCTGGAACTAATTGGAACTCGCCGGACTCGCACAACTGCATATCATCCCCAATAAAACGGAATGATCGAGAGATGGCACAGGCAGCTGAAAACTGCAATCATGTGCCTTACACAAAGTCCGGATTGGACAAAAACTCTATCAACCGTGCTTCTGGGACTCCGCACAGGAGTACGTCTCGATACAGACACAAGTCCGGCGGAACTCACCTACGGGACTCAATTAGCTATACCGGGCGACATACTAGATTTTCGCGACCTAACTACCAATGGCGACAGTTTTTTATCCGAATTCAAGCAGTATATGTCAACTCATCGAACTGCCCTAAAACCCTTTATCTTTAAAGATCTAATCAATTGCACACATGTCTTTGAGAGAATCAAGGCTGTCAAGCCACCCCTTACGCAACCATATTTAGGCCCATATAAAATAATTTCCAGACACCCTGATGGACGTACATTCACCATAGAAAAGCAGGGTAAACACGTGCCTGTTAATATTCAGCGCTTAAAACCGGCCTATCATTTGGTCACGGAGTACAATGACGCTATGTTAAATTCCAACCTTAATACTAACATAAATAACGAGAATGCACTGCAGCGTTTTCTCTCTCCCGACTGCAATTCACCCTCTATCAGTACCGCTCGTAAACTCGTCAACTATGAGGAAAATAGAAACACACCGCCAGGAAAAAACAATGGCGCCGGGAATTCTAATCGCGTTAATGAGCCCCAATCCATCTTGGTGCAGGCTCAGGTGCATGCGAGCGACGACGCGGAGGAGGACGATCGCGGGGGCTACTCCCCTTCCGCGGACACAATCGAACATAACGACACTCCAATGTTCGTTGCTGGACCGCGGAGCAGAATTAATGACACAGAGATAATTTCGTCTCAAGAGCAAGCTAATGAAACAATATCGCAATCGATAGCTCAACCGCGTACTCCAGAAACACACGCGCATACTAGCACCGATGCAACTCCCTTGGAATCTGACAGCAATATAAATGATAAAGACAATCTTGCTATCAGAAAAAAGAAATTTGTTCCAAATATATTACGCAAAAAGAAACTAAATGCTGTCAGTACCAGGAAGTTGCAAAAGAAAACTAAAGTAGTCACATCAATGACACAATTAACGTTAGAATTGTAAACTAATTCTCGCACTCGGCCCTATTTATGTAAGCGTACGACTAGCAGTTAGAACTAGCAGCTATGAAATATGTCGCTCCTTAAAAAAATTACAATTTCCGACTCATACTAATACGGGAAAACTCTCTGTTCTAATCTGTCACACAGACTCAGCAGTGCAGCAACCGGTCTGTTCGAGGACATGTCCTCTCTTGACAGCTGGTCCTGTACTGAGGACGCCTCGCGGGCGATCAACGCGCTCTTGGAGCAACTCCAGAGCGCCATCAATGCCACACCTGGCGACTTGTGGGAGCGCCATCACCTGCGAACGGCGGAAATTCACCTTCTCGCCTTCAGGGAGGAGTATCTGCCCATCCTGACGGAGCGCTTCAACGCGATGACGCGCTCTACGCGACACACGGTCTCGCGCGCTTCACCGGTGATAGACCGCAGACTCCCGGTACTGTTCGTAGGCGGTCGGCCCGTGTGCACCTTGTTACTTATAATATGCACAGAATCTCTAAAGGGGCACTGACGGACTTGCTGATCGACTGCGAGCAGTCCAATTTCACCGTAGATATGATTTTCAAAAGCGGCAACCGGTGCAGCGCGCGAGTCACGTGCGACACTATTGCGTCCTCCGTCCTCATGCAGTGCGACGCTCTATTAAATAAGATTTTACATAAAGGCCAGGGGGGCTCGCAGGCGGGCAGGAGATTTATTAAAACACGCCTCTATTACGGAAATGACAACAGCTCACCATTGTCGGTCCGTGCAACTCTTGGCAAGCCTCCTGCACGGCTGCATGCTTTCCGCCAGGACCCAGTGTTGGCCAACATCATTAGATTTTTGAACGACAATGACAAATTAGGACTGGTCACTGCACTGGAAGGATGGCGCACCACTCATGCGAGACTGGGGGCGCTGGATTTTGACTCGGGTCACAGGCGCTACCGTTCGGCGGGAGGGCTCGAGAGGATGCTGGAGGACGTCCGCCAATTTAATTTCTCGAGAATCACCATTGGCGAGTGGTGGTCTATGGAGGTATCGAATCTCCAAAAAATTATAGACATTAATCTAGGCAAACCAACATGGTCAGGTAGATTTTTAAATTTTAATTCTCACCTCCAATTCGGAAACAAGATAGGTGCGATCACGGGTGTCATTGACAGAGCGGTTAAATTGTCACATAAAGATTTTAGAAAACAGAATTTAAATTTAGTTAAAGAAACTTTTATTAAAAATAGTTATCCGGGAGAATTTATTAATAAAATGATTGAGGAGAGAGTGTGGGAAATTTATAATGGTAAATTAAGGAAACGGGTAGATACACAAACAATGAATGATAATGGGAAGAATGTATATTTTAGTTTACCTTATGTTAGAGGATTGTCGGAAAGGATTAGAACGGTGTTTAGAAAACGGAATATTCAAGTTTTCTTTAGAAATGATAATAATTTGGGTAGTTTATTTAGTAATTGTAAAGACAAGGATGATAAATGTTTAAAATCAGGAATAGTTTATAAAATTAATTGTAGAGATTGTAATGGATGTTATATTGGACAAACGGGTAGATATTTGAAAAAAAGAATATATGAACATCAATATAGTTTATGGAGAACAAATTTTACTTCGGGGTTAAAGGAACATTGTGTGAATTGTTTGCATTCTTTCGATTTCGGGAGTGTGGAGGTTTTAGAAGAGGGGATAAGGAATAAATATAAGAGGGAGTGTTTTGAGAGTATCCACATTCTAAGAAATCGAAATAATGTTAATTTAATGATAGAGTCAAGTAAATTAGATAACATTTATCATTCTTTATTAATTTAAGTTGTAAGGGGAAATTGGTAAAAGGGAGAGGGGGGTTGGTGGTGGGGAGA
>UELU01142874.1:15019-46118 GCA_900490025.1 Megastigmus dorsalis | reverse complement strand
GAGAGAGAGAGAGAGAGAAGGGAGTGCCTTGGCAGGGAGGACGAGGACCACCCACACGCTCTTGCGGGACCACCATGCTAGCCCCCTGGCATACATTAGGCTCTCCGCTCGGCGCTCGCTCTCCGCGCAGCTCTCTCTCTCTCTCTCTCTTTCTCTCTCTCTCTTCTCTCCCGAAAACTATACCAGACTCACTCTCTCTCTCTCTCTGTCTCTCTCTCTCTCCCAGTTGCCGCGCGCGCGCGGCTCTGCACTCACTCGCCGCAGCGCGCTCTCGTTTTCCTTGCGCCGATTGCTCCCAGCCATTAGATACTTTAATGCGGCCGACACCCGTTTAATTAGCATTTGATACGGATCCCACTCTCCTCTCCTCCCTCCCTCCCTCCCTCCCTCCCTCCTCTCCCTCCTCTCTCTTCTTCTGCTCTCTTGTGTATAACTCACGACCGCATCACGTATTATACCCATACACTCGTTCGTGCGATCCAGACAATCGACTTCTGTCCGCATCTGCTCACGGTTACACAAACTGCAGCTTCTCCCCATATCCGCGCCCGACTACGGCTTTTATTCGGCCGAGCCACACCGTATGATACACAAGGCGGGCTCTAAGGACTGCGCACATAGTGCGGTTGACGAGTTGCTGAAAGCCGAGGCCGAGGCGACGATTACCGATGCGCGTCCATCGCTTCTTTTCGAGCTATCTTTTTCCCCGCGGTTCGAGAAAAAAGACTCCCGCCACTGCTGCTGCTGTTGACTAAACATGCAGGCCTACGGCTCACCGCAGCAATTCATTCCACTCTCGAGCGTACTCTTCGATGTACATATGTATATATATGCTTGGGATGCAGGCGCCCATTTTTTTATGGAACGCTATAAATATTTACCGCGTGCGCATGCTAATCTGTTGTTTTAACAGCCTTGACCTTGACGCATAAAGAGAGAGAGAGAGAGAGAGAGAGAGAGAGAGAGACGGTCGCAGCCTTTTTTCCTTCACCCAAGTACGAATAACTCACTGTCAAAATTACTTCTGCCCGCGATGCTTTTGACTTATTTACTTTTGAGAGTAGTGCGAGCCGTCAATCGGTTCTCTGTGTCCAGTGAGCGCAACTCGAGGGAATCAGCTGTTAATACGACCAATCGATGAGTATATTGCGCGCGAGCGCGAGCTGCGTCGATTCTCTTTCCTCCGCGGAGGTCCTCGAGAGAGCGATGACATCATCGGAGGCGCGCACGCACATACTTTTTCACCGGTGTGTACGTCTATACGGGATTGACTCGTCAGAGAACATATTCATATATCCACACGTTTGACTCGTGCCAGTTTACGAGATGCGATCGAGCGCCGCATGTATAGTTTGACTAACGTGAATCATATGTAGCGAGAGAAGCCGCGGATCGTGTAACTTTCCAGCCGAGCGGCGACGCGCGCCGCATCGATCAAGTGACTCTCGCGCCACTCGGACTTATCGGTGGACATTAAGAGCCACGACCGAGGCAGATTCTGCAAATGGGAAATTTGGAAAAAGTTGTTTACGAGAGATGCGATCCTGCTTTCCGTGTCCGAGGCTAGTTGAGAAATAGCACCAATCAGTGTAGATATACATAATATTGTAGCATGCAGCGTTGCCATTAATACCGGACTGCACGCGAGATTATAATAAACCCGTTTATCGATGTGGATGCCACTGGAGAATAAATGCTTTTTTATTCTCCAATAATAAATTATATTTTCGGACTTAAGATAATAAAAGTGAATAGGTGTCAAAAATTAATCACCTACTGTCCGTCCATTTAGACCAGAATATTTTGACTCGAATAAAAGATTTGATTATTTTTTTTTGTAATTTCACGATTGATGATGCATCATTAAAGGATTTTGAATAAATATGCCATCAATAATATCACTGCTTTTCTATCAAATGCAACAAATGATTGAATATTCTGTAAATACACATTAATTGAATGTCCCGTACTCGAGTTATAAAAATATATAGTTATACGAATGAAATAAAAAAATGCCAATATTATAAATATAATAAGTTCCGTGTGCCAATATGTGTATATAATTACTGTCGCAATGAAATGATGAAAAAGTGAATTATCCACAGGCCACATTTGTACAAAGTATAATCTCAGAGTCATGGGGAGTACATAAGAGTATCGTATGACACTCGGTATATTATATTGCATCTGTATAGCTTTCTCTTTCGAAATCACTACTAATCACATCTGATGTCACATTGTCCCGCGAACGATCCATCATATACTACCGCAATTCAAACGATGTTTCCGAGGCATTTTGTTGCGCGTCCGTATAGCCGAAGCGAAAAGACGAGAGACGAGACGATACATAGTTTTTTTTTCTCTCTCCCGCGGCCCCTGCCCTCGATTCTAGATTTTGAAATTTAAATCAGAGACGCGATCCGCTTACGCTGCCGGAGAATACAACTTTATTATTTACAATTGATATGCGTGTGGAATTGGAGGAACTCATTATTCGGCATGATCAGTTTTAATAAGAAAATAAAATAGAATTAATACAAGATACGTCCGAGATGTCACGAATTGATTTTTACAGGCGGTACTTTATCACGAGAGATGGATTACTATGATTTGTCGCTGGATATTTATGATTCTTAATAATCCCCTAAGCGTGCACATATGTGTACAATATTTCATAATTAATGGTTTGTCGTTTATCAAAATTATCACCGATATATCAATCCGGTTAACCGATTCTAAAATTCTTTTCTGGTATTAATTTTTTGCAAAATTAATTAAATGGACAACTGTATTACGTACAATAAAGATCCGAAAAGTTGACGGGCCTCTTGCCAGTTGCCAGGCGAGCAGATCACGAACAACACACACTTGGGAGAATAATCGGAAAAAAGGGTATCAAAGTCTCGAAGATTCGCGGGCGAAGCTGTCGATCAAAGCGGCTGTATAGCACGGAGGCACTCGCTTCTCTTTCTCTCTCCCTGTTTCTCTCCGCTGCTTCGGAGCGGAGCCACAGCTTGCAGAATTTATGAGGAGCCGCTTAATAAACGCTCGCGGAGCTATGACTCCGTGTGGGGCTTTGGCGTGTGCACAATCGGTAACACGCGGCCGCGCGCACGGCCCGGGATTCCGGAGATCGCCGAGCCGGTGGGTCGCAGCTCCTCGCCCATCTGGGATTCCTCCTAATGATGATTAACCTATTCCCTCGGCGTGTCGTGTATATATACGTTCGCCCAGGGGCAAGGTCAGGCCGACCTTTGCGCGGGTCCCGCAGATCGCCGAGGCCCCGTCCTACAGGGGAAGCCCCATCATGCGTGCTCGAGCATCGGTCCGCGTGTCCCGAGCAGCCTATAGCCATGGATCCGCGTGAGAGCTGCGGCCCCGGTGACCGACAGCTACCCAGAGAGACGGAGACAGAGAGCGAGAGAGAGAGAGAGAGAGAGAGAGTCATTGTGAATCGGTTGGCGAGGGCCATTAGTAATAGGATAAGGTCGCACGGCCCGCGACGCTTATCGATGTCCCCGTCTCTCTCTCTCTCTCTCTCTCTCTCTCTCTCTCTCTCTCTCTCTCCGAATATTCCGTAGAGCTGATGGTCAGCTGTTGCGCGGTCGGTATACCGCTGCATTTTTCATGCCGCCCGTGGCCGACTGCGACTCTTGCGATTGCTGCTGCTTTCCTCGGCGTGAGAAGTGAGCTAGTTTAGCAGTTTGCCCGCAATAATGGTTCAGCAGCTTCTCAAAGAGGCAGGAATTCAGAATGACGAATGCCCGAATCATTTATCACACGGGGCGCTGCTGCGGTCCGTAGTCGCGAGGAATTCGCTGCAATAAAAGTCATTTAAGCTTGACGCGACCGACGCGCCTTCTTTTTCATTCGCCCCGCCGGTCCCGGAGATTTAGGCATTTTTCAATCTCATGTTTTGATATCGTTTAATTGACTTGATTATACCCATCTCATTTTGTTAATTCATCTCGTTGTCGAACCATGTAGGCCTACGAAATTTCTCTCCTTTTTATTGTTGGAATAAATAAGTATTGTTATAGCTTTGATGTACATCGATCCATTTATATGAGTTCGAAAAAATAACTCATGCCTATATTAACTTAAAAATCACTATTATAGAGAAGCATTGAGCCAACTTTTTTAAAAGTAACTCCTTGGTAGAAATTTAACCGGGTTATTCTTGAGTAATTAGAATTATTTTGGCAAATCTTGTGGTTAGTTACTGGGATCATTCCATTCCTAACTCTTGAATAAAAAATATGCTCATTATAGTATAATATATAAAAAATCAATTTTCAACTCATTACTGCATTACTGTTGCAAAAAAAACATATCTTTCTTTGAAATATAAACGCAGAAATGAAATATTGCAGGGCATCCATGGCACCCGTTATAATGCAGCAATTTATAAGGCTTGATTAAACTAATTGAAGGCAATTCATTACTATACTTTAATCTATTTTAATATCAAATGCAGAACTGCCTCCCCCGGTACACAATATTCCACGTCAGCTGTATCGATTCTTTTACACGAGAAAGGAATTCCGAGTCTCGAGAGCGGGAAAATTTCCCCCATCATTTTTCCGCAAACGCTCCTTTCTTTCCTTACGCCTCGCCATGCCTCTTCTTTCCTTTACAGAGAGCCCAGTATATACGGCCGCACGTTTCCGCGCGCGCCCAGTTAAAAGTGCTAATTACGGTTTTAGCGGCTCGATTCCGAGTAAGGCTGGAACGTTGGGCAGGCCGAGTCGAGAAGAGCTCGAGCCATTTGCCGTCGTTCGGTCTCTCTCGATGCTCGATCGGCGTTTTACGGATATAATGCGAGCGGCGCGGAATGAGCGGCGGACGATGGGCCGCGGTATATATACGGCGCACCAAGACTCGACTCGTTTCTCTCGCACTCCGCGTATCGCGTTTACCCGCTGCGCTCGCAAATTCCAAGCATTCCAAATTTGTTGTACATATTCGATCAATTGTTTCTGACGCTGCAGAGTCGACTGATTTTCATCTTATTGGATTTCTTTCGTAAATTTTATAATAGCGATAGATCAAATGAGTCGTATACCGCTATTTTTTCCTCATTCTTCTATTTTTAAAATAGTTTATCATTAACTTACCCAGCAGGTAATCGAGTGGTATAGAGATAATTAGGAGCGGTACTCACCTGAAAGAAAAAAGAATGCATGTTAATTAAGCATGTGCTAAGTAGAGGTTGGTATAAATATAATGCTTAAGTTAAGTAAACAACTAGAAATTATGCATCGAGCATCGGGTTATTTCCATTTTTATTAGATTCTGTGCGCAGTGCACACCTGAAGCATGTTTATGTATAAATTTTGGCGAAAAAGTACACGATAGAGCAGCATAAGCGTGTAGCTGTGCGAGACACGTATATGAGCTCCTCCGAACTTTGCCTTATACGTGCACAACCGAGTCTGCAGGTAGTTTTTTGGTCAGAGCAGCTCGGATCCTCCGCCGGTATGTATACAGGAGCAGCGCGAGGCCGTTTCATTAACACTTTAATTAGCAGCTATTAAAGGCCGCCTAATGCCCCGCACCGACGGACCGATGCGCAGGGCTCCGAGCAGGACTAGACTGCCGCGGCCGAGATGAGATGCACGAGCGCGCTGCATTATTACGCGAAATAATTAGCGCGCCCCGTCACGGTCCATAAAGTCGCGATGCCTCGCGCATCGCCTAAGCCCCGAGACTCGCGCGATCGTTTTCCTGCGCTATAGTGTGCTGTGGCGTTGGCGCGGGTGAGCCGACTACCGCATTACGAACGAGAGCGCGAGAATCTGCAAAAGGCAATTGCAGACGGCCGCGCGCGTTTATGGCCATTTCGCGCGCTATATATATCCCATCCCTAGCTATACTTCCACCACTGCGCCGCGCCACTTCGGATTACGTCAGCGAGATATCGGAGTAGCAGCTCGTTTTTCCTAGCTATCTCTCTTGCGTTAAAATTAATCTTGTAGGTACGACTGATCTTTTAACAAAAGTACCTGATTTTACGCGGGATGGCTGTTTCATGTCATAATTAACAAATATTATAGCGTGTGATGTTTGTACGTACTATACAATGATGTCTGACTAGTTTGGCTACATCTACTTAGAACGATTTTTTTTATTTCCTTAGTATTTATATTATTTTAAATTTTGAAAGACTTTAGTTAAAGTATATCAAAGAATTGAATTTCTTTAAAGTTTCATTAATACTTTGATTGCAATGTCTATTGAATAATAATTAATATACAGCAATAATTAGTTAACACAAGCAATTATCTCGTAAGTCGATCTATAGCCTCGAAAAGTAATTACCGATTAGCTTAAGAAGTTAAACTCTCATGCATAGAACTCACAAATAATCGTTACACACAAAGTAATTGAAATAGCATCAATATTTTTGCAACGCGACTCGGGTAAAAATTTCCTTCGAGTGTATACACACGTTATATAGAGACAGCCGCTGCACGGACGCGAGAAGCGCGATGTGTTTACGATCGTCGCGTCGCCTATGGATGCCCAACGACAACTTGCACACAGGAATGCATTAATCAAGTCCGAACGACGATTTTATCGAAGCCCCCGAGTCCTCAAACTTGTTGCGGGACAAAAAGTTTAATTACCCACTTCCTGTTTTAACGCTTACGTCCGCGGCGGAGGAAACGCGCAATTAGAATCGTGCACCTAAGCCGCTTTTCACAAGTGCACACTGCATCGCCTCTTGTGTACATCGCATCCGAGGAAAAGCTTCAAGGGTCTTTTACATCAAATTGCAGTTTAGATAAAAAGTTGCAGGCCTATCTAGATAAATATTTGCCATTTCACCGTCTGTTATTAAACGAAGTATTTTCCGTGTCTTCTTGGACGACCATCGCGTTGAATTTTCTCTACTCTAATTCTCCTTGTTAAATAGAACGCATTTTATCTTTTTAACTAAACATCTATGCAATTAGCCAATAGTGGTGTATTTTAAAAAATGTACATATGCTATTACAGTTAATACTTGGAAAAATTAATTAGTCTGGTATAAAAAGGCAAAGATGACATGAGCGATCCTTTTCGCGACGGTAAATAATGGTTATTAACGTAGTTATAAACTATTCACAAGCACTTGTCAGTGTAATTGACAGCCATAGGTTTACTTAAATTTCGATTGATTTCTAATCAAGCTTTCTGTAACAAATTATAGTTACATCAAGTGGGAAGTGCGTCCCTTGAAAATGCTCGCCTGATTGCATAATGACAGTGTACACACCAATGGGAAACGATATGCAAGTGTGCGTTAATGACCGCGATCGATAGTACGCCATCAACGCCATCTGGAAGATCGAGGAAATAAAAAAGTCACACGGCACGGAATTACCATAATTATTGTATCGATTGTATGTAGATACGCGAGAAGGAATATACTCAAAAAAGGGAAGCCACGGGTACGCTATTAAATTGTACCTTTCTGACAACATGTCGACACTGCAGTGTTTCGCAAAGAATATAAAACTCTTACTACCCACGATGAAACGCTTCTTATTGATTCATTTCAATTGTGTTAAAGAACGATGAATACTGCCATTGACATCCAAATTGCAGACAGAGACCGGACTCAGGATTAGCAAACCTGCAGTCATTAGTAGAGTTAAAAATTATTATATCAAGCCTTGACATTTTTGTCATTCGTACAGTATCAACGATATAAACATTCACAAGCGCATCAGTAATAATTTCCTGACAATTATAGATGTATTAAACTCGCGTCGATGCACTAGCAGTTGAATTGTTTCCACGAGTACCAGCTACATCAGCTGATAATAACCCGTTGTTTATGGGATGCAATTAATTTAGCTATGATCGAGCTGGGATTAAGCTATAAGAACTGCATTTGCCAATAATTGCACTCGCGCTGCTAGCAACAAAAGTATATAATCACCCAGCTTACGGCGCGTCGAATTAGAATTTCCAGTCGAGACAAGCGCGGGAGCGATAAATAAGAAAATCCCATTTAAAGCATCCTCGCGCATAAGCACTGCACACGCACGGCACGTAGACACTTCGGGAAATGATAATGGGGAGCGGTCTCAAAGGCAGCGGCTCTCGGCTCGGCTGCTGCTGCTGTCCAGGTACCCCACATGTAACACGGCGCGCGCGCGTAAACACGCGAAAAGGACAAAAGCGTTTGGAGCGCGTATAAGTAGCCGGGCTGCGGCGAGCGTCCAGCGCTCAGCAATATTCAGGAGAGTTCCTTGGAGCCGACGGAAAACGAGGTCAGAGTTAAGTGAATGAAATAGCTATGTGGCTACATTGTGCGAGCGCCGCGCGTACCACAGCAATGCGTATATATATATATGCCTATAACCATCGGGTCGCATGCTCGGCTCGTTTTCTCCTCCTTCAGCTCCTTCTTCTTTTATTCAGTATTACTTTGTATATACACACGTATACATATTGTCGAGCGGCGAGTGTGGCGAGGCGAGTAGAGGCCACCAGATGACAGGAATTTCAGTGCGAGGAGAGGTTCGCGAGTCTCGCGCGCGCACGCAGATGATGTAGCGCGAGGACGTGTGGGCTCATTGTTTCCGGTCAGGAAATGGGTGGAGTCGCTTGGGTGCGCGCGAGAGGCCCGGCTTCGCAGGTGATGACATATGGACTATATCTTGTTTCTCCACTCTCTCTCTCTCTCTCTCTCTCTCTCTCTCTCTCTCTCTGTCGTAGCGCAAGAGAGGGAAAAATGGCGCGACTTTTGTAACCGCACCGTGTGCTGGCAGGGCAGGCCGGAGACGCTCGCGCGGACTCTGTAATTTACAATTCTCTCGCATTCGCATTCGGTCGGCCGCTAATTCGCCTCGGACGTGTATACAATGTATACATCTTAACCAGGAAACACCACCCATTTTTATAAGACTCAATTGCGCTCCCTAGCTCCGTTTCGTATATACCTGCTGCTCAGCCTTTCTTCTTGCAGGACGATTTTTACTAAATCGCACGGGTATCATTCCGTGATTATTTTGATTTACTGCGCGGAATAGATATGCGCGGTACGTTGAAAGCTCTAGTAATTCGTCTCGCTTTTTATAATATCTATAAATTTTCGTTAAAAAATTCTTTCAAAGCCATAGCATGTGAATTAAGTGCGTCAACCAAAAGGACGAGTCAAAACAACATATGTTGCAGTACTCGTAACGCTGTCCTTATTTCCCAATGTACCCTGCTGCACATTGTACACGTATACATTGTACGATTCCCGGAAATCACTTTTTATCTCTTCCTTCCAGCTCTCAACGTTTCTTCAATTTACTCGCTCTACACGATGTGAATTATAACATTTGGCGTACAAAGTAAGTAGCAGCGCCGAGCGATAATGATACGATTTATATAGGAAGTAGGAATTGGATTCGAAATGACAATTAGGAAAATAGGAGAAGAACAGGTTTAGGGCGATCTGTAAAAAAAAACAGGTTATTTCAGTTTAATCAAACTATTACAGCAGGGGATAAACTCATATAATTATGTTGAGCAGAGAATCGTGCGCATGGCCGCGATCAATAATGCAGACGCGAGCGCGGTACAGTTCATTTTTTTGTCGCTATATAGCGCTCAATATGTATACAGCTGACGAGCCGTTGGGAATAGAGTCTTAGCCGCCGAGGCTCTCTCCCTCTCTCTCTCTCTCTCTCTCTCTCTCTCTCTCTCTCTCTCTCTCTCTCTCTCTGTTTCTCCTGCGATATATAGGTAGCCCTCTTGCACGACGGTTCAACGTCCAGACTATCGCGCGCCATGGCCGGGGAAAATATCGAACGGCCGGCGCTCACTAGAAGAGAGCCAAAGAGAGAGAGAGAGAGAGAGAGGAAGGGACTATTATTACGGCGACGGCGGCCGCGTGCGTGGCTTAAAAGCCCTATATAGGTAGGTGGCGGCAGTGGGATATCGCGGCCCCGCGCGCCTACTCCAAGAGCTACTAGCAGAGAGAGAGAGAGAGAGAGAGAGAGAGAGAGGAGCAGAAAACAGGTGGCGCGTATACATGCGCGCTTCTCTGGAAACGAGTAGGAAATTTATGAGCTGAGAGAGACGGTAGCCAAGTTGTTTTCTATGGCGTATACGTGTAGCGAGGCTGGTCCGCCCGATTACGGATCGCCGCAGTTGTCGGCACGCTGTGTGTATGCCGCGCCGGAGTCGAGATGAGACCCCCGAGATCCGAAGACCCCCGCTAGTCCCGACGAGATAGCAATACCCTAACGCCGTACCTGCGGCTGTGTATAGCAGCGATTCACCTTTTGTCGAGGACGAGATGCTCCGAGTGTCGTCCATTGACTATATTTTGGGGAACCGGGCGTTTGTTGACTGGGTCCCATCACTGGGGCTTTTACGTGGGCCGCTTATTTATATTACGAGCTTATCGACAACCGATGCGCTCGGCTACTGGACTCTTTACAAGCTTTAGCTTCACCCAACATCGACATTTTTCTATTCGATACCTACTTCTCGCTGCAATTTTTATGCTATTCTTCCATTTATTAATTTCATGCTTTGTGGAAAAATAATTTTATTAAGAGTAGGTACATGGTATCAGAGAGAAACGCTAGTAAGAAGACCATATCAAAATAAAATAAAAAAAAATGTTCAACACTCTCACTCTTTTTCCGTGGAAACAATAAAGGCTTTTCTTAACCATCAGAGTGATCGACACATCGGAAATTTTACTTTCAAGTAGCAGCAGCTCATGAAGGTTGGCTTATACATACTTGTCCAGAAGCAAATTAAAATGTATAAAAGATAAAATTTCCTGCGCACCGATATAATAAACGAGTGTGCGCAGTTTGCAAAAATAAAGACCGCGTGCGTGTGCACTTTATATATAGAAAAAATGCATGGCATCACCTGGCCGACAAAAAGTCGCCGAAAGCGATCGTGCACTCACGAGCGATGGAGTTGCACGCATTTGCGAGCTCCGTTCGATATATATGGAGCGCGTGTATATAGCTGCTGGCTGCTGGCTGTGTATGTATATGCTGTACGCGGGGTTGCACCGCCGTTGCACTGCGCACAGACACACACACACACACACACACACACACACACACATGCGCGGGGAGGTGTCGGTTGCCGCAGAAGGCGCGCGCGAGAAGTACGAAGAAAAAGAGCCGCGCACTGCACGTGGACGAAAGAGAGCAAGAAAAAGTCGGGCTGTGGGGAGAGAGAGAGAGCGTTAGTAAGAGGCAGAGAAGACAACTCAAAGAGTCGGAGGAAGTCGAAGGACGAGTCGCGCGAACTGCTAAGAGCGACTTTCGCCGTAACTCAAGTCTAGTTAAGGGAGCCATAATTCAGGGGGATAGCACCGACTCGTCGTTTACTTCAAACGGCCCATAAATTATACGGCCTTTTAATTTTGCGATATTAACCAAAAGATCGAAAAGGCAGCTTGAGATACTTTTTTTGTTTTCTCGGCCCCTGTAGCTCCAACTTGTGCATACAGTCACTCTTCTCGCTTGATCTTTTCCTGCACGCCGATATCCTTTTCTAATATTAATAATGATGTTGATAAATGTTTAAGCTATGTACAAGAGCAACGGCTCAATTCGAGAAACTGGTCGAGGATTAAATGTTATATTTTTCGTATTTTTATAGCGTCTAGCGCCATTAACTATTTAAAGCAAACAAGTTGTATATTGATTAAGTTAATATGCGCGGTGCAGGATTTTTTTAATTCGAGGCCTGTTATAAGCTGTCAACTAGGCGCACTAGCTATAATTTTAGTGTCAAATCCTGACAAGATGGATATCACTTAATTGCATAATATTAATAATATACGTAATCGCGACCAGTATATATGTACTGATTAATTTATGCATTAATACGTGCAGTATACGTTTCTGATTGAGAATTAAGTAATGCAATAAGCGGCAAGACTCATTTATCGTTAGCTATAATTATCCTTTTATTTTGTATAATATACGCGATTTTATAAAATCCTGAAAATGAAAGTATGATTGAAGTGCGTGTGTCAGTCGTCATTAAATATGTATGCGTCTATATTAGATACACTGTGTGTATCTAAATCCACCTTTAAATGAAGCGCAATAATTTACAAAATACTTATTACGTATAGGGAGTTAAATAAGCAAAAATGCGTATATTATGATAAGTACTAAGCTCATTTTGACGCCGAGGTGAAATGGTCCGGTATGAACGCGGCAAAGTAAAAAAAAACAGATATAGCCTTCCAGCGATGCGTCGAGGTAATTTAGAAGATGCCAGGAGATGAAATGATTCACTCGATTCCATCAGGACCGAGAGAAATGGTATAGATTCGACGAGAGGGCGAATATCGTTGCGTCGAAAATTGGCCGTCGATATTTTCGTCATGTTCACACCTGGTCCCATAAGAACTGGTAGTTATGTTTACGAGCGCGAGATCAAGAGAGAGAGAGGAAGAGAGAGAGAGAGAGAGAGAGAGAGAAGTCCAGTAGGTCTCTCGGAGCCATACCCGAGCTCTCGAGCTCAACTCGTTGTGTACAGGTATTATGTATAGCGAGGTAAATACGCTGCATGAGAGAAGAGCGGCCAATTCGGTGGCCGACGTGCGTACGCATGTGTGCGTGCCCGAGCGTAAAAAGACGAATACCGAGAGGAGGGCAAAAAGAATGCGTCGAGAAGAGCCACCGAGTGAAAGAGAGAGAGAGAGATAGAGAGAGAGAAAAAACGAGAGGAGAAAGAGGGAGGGAGAGGGATTCTTTAGTGAGTCAAATTTGTTCGTTTTCGTGGTAATTATGTATGGAACTGGGTGTTCGCGGCGTATATACGCGACGACTGCACGCGCGACGAATTTTAATTAGATCGTGAAGGAAAAGAAAAAGCCGCGGGAGAGAAACGGCCGAGAAATGAAACATGTCAAAACGTATTTTATATTTTGGTAGATTGTTTTTAAATTGCTACCGCCATCCCCGTGCCATTCTATCTTTCTCTTCCTCTTTCTCTATTTTTTCTACGTAAATGAGATAAATAAAGCGTAATTGGTCTATCGCGTCATTTAAGAATTGGCAAACTTGAGCATAATGCATTTTTCTATAGGAGTATACGTATAATTGCTGCAATTGCGCAGTCCAAGTTATTCCTCTGGATGCATAACCGCGCATTCCCCAAAAATGCGTATACCGCGTGTGACGCAATCGATCGGTACACGTACAACAAATCAAGCATTGAGCTTTTTTTATTGTAAAGAAAGTGCAGCGGGTCTCGGCTGCACGACTGCTGCTGGATCACCGGTAATCCAGCCCCGAGAGCTGCGCATCTATTGATTTTTCTGGTCAAAAAGCTAAGTGGAAGCTGCTAATCGCGATAGGGATCACGCACTCGATTCCTTCCTTCTTTTCTACACCATGCGACGCTGCCGCTGACGCCGCAATGCGAAAAGAGAGGAGTCAGCTCGCCCTAGCGCCGGATAACGAGGTGGAAGCAGCAGCAGCGCGTGCACGAGCTCTCGGAGCGAGGCACGAGATAAAGTCGTACAAGACGGTCCGAAACGGCAGGTCCGTACGACTACTTTGGGGTGTCGTTCGTAAAGAAGCGAATTTTATGGGGGCGGGATTGGCTGCCGAGCTCGTATTCATTAGGTGGCTCTCGGTCGGCCAGCAGCTCGGCCCTCCCCGAGATTAGCATGCTAATTGCAATAATGAGGAGCTGCGCGGCTCGCGCACCGCAGGCGATGCATCATCGGCCTGTATGTATATGCCCTCGGAGCCAGCGGCTAGCTCTTCCGGCCCCGTGTGCGGTGCATACCGTACATGTTGCTGTATAAGCGCGCAGCTCAACCTTTGACGTAGCTGCTGCAGCTCGCTTACTCTCCTCGTCCTTTTTCCTCCTTTTTCCTCCTTTTTCCTCCTTTTTCCTCCTTTTTCCTCCGCTGCAGCAGTTCGCCCGTCTCTCTCTCTCTCTCTCTCTCTCTCTCCGCTGCAGCCACGGGTCTTTATGTCGGATACTTTTATATTTAGCCGGGAAATATGCGCCCGAGTTCATTAAATGTACGGCCGCCGTACGCGATGTTTGTACAAATTACGTATAACATGCGGCAGCTCGTATATATATACGCGCTTCCTTCGGCAAACAGAATATTTGTTTCCATCACATCTATAGCTACTCTTCCAATTAGTTTTCTCACTTATATAAATTATGCGCAGACCAGTCGCTATTAAATAGCGCTGATGATTTGAGAATATATTATAAGCTTTTATTGTGTTTGCGGAGTGTGTATAATATCATCTCGCATACGCGATCCAGCAGCAGCAGCAGCATCAACTTTCTCGGTGCGTTATTCTTATCGGTGCATATAAGCAGATTGATTCATAAAAAAAGCGCTAAGCCCAATCGCTTCTCGCTCGTCACCGGAGAAGCGCACACGACCGTATGCGCGATATAAGCTTCGTTTATTTATATTTCTCTCTGTTCGAGTACGCACAAGCTCGTTTAAACGCGCTTTTTTTGCAATGGTATACCGCAGCTCGCTGCGGACTGGCCCGAATGTCGTATAATTAGCATTTTTCTCTTGTCTCTCGTTGTTTTTTGTTCGCCAATGCTTTGCGCGCCTGCAGTCGAGGTAATGAAGGTGTTTTCTTCTCGTTTAAAATCATTACCGAACACACGATACGAGACGAGCTGAGCTGTGAGCTCGCCTTGAACGAATCGCTCGGCGCGGCTCAACTGCGCCTGGCCATGCAGCGGTACGGCTGTTTTCTCTCTCTCTCTCTCTCTCTCTCTCTCTCTCTGCGAGTCGTTAGTGAACGAGTTATTTAAACGAAGCCGTCCTATACACCATATATATACACTCGATTATGACGATGAATTAATACGGATCAACTCGATACGCCTGTCCTCCCCCCTCCTCCTCTTTCCCTCTCTCGCTCTGTGTGTCTGTGTATGTGTACGTTTCTCCGCGTGCTATGCATCCACTGACAATAAAGAGTGAGTGGAAATTTCATGAATAATGAATGAAGCGCGATGAAAGTGTCTTATCGAGGAGCCACTCAGTTTCTCTTTCGACTCGAAGATCGAGTCTTCTTTTTTTACCTAATAAATAAATATTGAGTTATTTTCATTTTATTGACATCGTTTCCAGCTGCCTCTTTCTCTTTACGCCATCCGCTTTTCCTGGGCTGTCTACGATAAAAGATACAATTATAAATTCTCTCGCGGATAATGGCTGAATATTTTTTTAAAATACTTTAGTTCAAATTTGAAGGTTGGAAAATTTCGTACGTATAAAGATGTTTGATCTTTTATGTTATAGACTGTATAACATTATCGAGTCCGGAAAGAAACATGTAATCTATATATATATATATATATTGATAACTATCGCAGGTACAGTAATTATCTATAATGTATCAATCTTTGAACACGCTTGAAAAGAAACAGCATATAAATCGTTGAAAGATTACTTTGCTTATAATATATCTGAACGCGTTAATAAAGTCATTAAATTGTCGCATTTTTTCTCAACATAAACTACATCCAAATATACCTTCATAATCTTAGCGAAGATTCTCTTCTAAATGATCGATTTGGCCCAAGGCATAAGATTTCTAAAAACTCCTCGGATCCGCGGCCCACCGCGAAACTCTCGGCGAAACTATGTTTCCCAATTATCATTGGTATGCCGCGAGCCGAGTGTCTTAGCTCCCTCGAAACGCACATAAACATGTGACAGCGCGCAGATGCAAATAAAGACAGATTAATTTCCTCGCCGATCGGTCCTCGGGTATACGCGCTGCTGCAGCTTGGACTGGGCGCACTGGACTCTGCGCCGCGGAGACGCAACGGGCGCGCGTGCGTATGCGGTCCCGCGAGACGAAGATCGGCGTAAAGCGGCCGGGAAAGAATGCCGATAGTAAATCAATCGGCTGGAGCGTTGGCAAACGAATTGAATTATGCTATACGCACTACCTATACCTATACTCGCTCGCTCTGCCAAGTTTAACAGGTGTTATGCCGCGACTTTATAACACACCATCCGAGACCGAGAGAGGGAGAGAGAGAGAGAGAGAGAGAGAGAGACTTGGCTGCTGCAACCTCGCAGTTGCCGCGGTAGGTAGTAACACGCGGATTTTACACCGTCGACCCCTGAACTCTCGTCCGCGATACTTCATCGCCGGAGGTCGAAGAAACGGTTTGGCTTTTCGACTCTCTCTCTCTCTCTGTCTCTCTGTCTTGCTCGGCAGCACTGACACAGACGCGCTCTCTCGGCGAGCTCTCGGGCTTGACGTTTGCATTGTACGGCAAACTTTATTGTAGTTCTGCCATGCGCGCGCTACAAACTCCTATGCGGCTCTTGGTTTCTTAAAAAAGAAACAACAAAAAGTTTTGTATGTACAAAGTACAGTTAGAGCGTGTAGGATTTTTGAGCGCCGATGCTGCTGAGTTGGCTCGCTTTCAAAATTTTACCTCTCCCGGCGTTATTTGTTATTTATGACAATGTTCTCCGCGAGCTCTGTACACGGTGATGTGTAATATCACGTTGGCCATTCGATCGAGTATATCAAAAGGTATTTATCGCCAGGTTCTCATGCTCTCCTATTCGAAGATTTACAAACTATAGCCTGTATAGCTTTTGAATGTCGATAAATTATGTTTATTAATAAAAGATGCAAACGCGATTTATTATTTTACGTACACCGTGATATTTTAAATTTATTCTCTGCATTTATTTGAGTATTCGTGTTCCGCGCAATCATAAGTTCGCATCTTCTATGACCTTTTTAATGCTTTCGAATTCAAGAGCTGTATAGGTATATATTTGAGTTGAAATGGAGAGGAATGCCTATTAATTACAATTAGCGTAAGATTGGATTAAGCCGCGGCGATAATAATCTGCCACGATATCTTACTCGCCTTATGATACTGGAACTTTCTACCATCATTTACGCAAATAAAACGCCCAGACTCTCTGGAATGTTGATGAAACTGCAGAAAACAAATGAGCGGAAGAATTTTAATGCGCTAGATAAAAATTGCTCGAATCATCGGCATAAGTAGTAAAGGTACGCGTGTTTTTCTCTTTCTTTTCTTTCACCAGTAGAAACAGTCGGATTTCATATTTTGTCGGATTCTCGCTACGCGCGTATCATCCACGTTTCGTAAAAGCGCGCTGCTCGAGCATCACCATAAATCCACTCGAATGCATTCGTATATGTACGATAAAAAGTTAGTGTCATTAGACGAGCGAGCAGAGGCGCTTCTAGCTAGCAGCAACAACACCATGAGAACGAGGCAATAAAGTGCACGAGCTATCAGCCTCGGTGTAGCAGTTAAAAAATGAGGTCACGAGAGAACAAGAGAGACTAAGCGGCGGCGGCGGCGGCCAAGAAGAGGAGAGGAGAGGCAGGGCGCGGGCAAAAAGCAAGAAACAAGAGGGTAATGCTCCGCGGACCTCCGCCTCTACGTATGTGTATACTACACCGCACACCACACGCGGATCCTGCATAATGCGGGGAGAGTCGAGGTTTAATA
Source organism: Megastigmus dorsalis (assembly GCA_900490025.1). Lineage (NCBI taxonomy): Eukaryota > Metazoa > Arthropoda > Insecta > Hymenoptera > Megastigmidae > Megastigmus > Megastigmus dorsalis. Next base: position 28,622 of record UELU01142874.1, on the reverse strand, counting down.
AAGTGATCGATAATGCGTCGCGTCGGGCAGCCAATATATACGCCAAAATATAATCCGAGTTCCGGTGGTCCTCGCGCCACTCCGCATCAGCCAAGTACCTACTACTGGCGACCCGCACTTCGGGGCTTTCCATACAGCCAGTGTATAACGTGTGACTCGTGCGAGTGGGCCTCGGAGTGGGCTGCCGTTGGCTGTTGGCGCTGTTGCTCGGCTCCGCGCGCCCGTGTGTGTGTGTGTGTGTGTATCGCGAAAGAGCGAGAGAGCGAGAGAGCGAGAGAATGAGCGAGAGAGAGAGAGAGAGCCAAGTGCGCTGCTGCCGCGGCGAGTCGACTTGGGTGGTCCGTCGAGTAAGGGACCGCACGCAGCGGCCTGTACCCCCACCATCGGAAAAAGGCTCCGGCCGTCCGCGCCGCGATCCGCTCGCTCCCTGCTATACTGCTCTACTCGCTCCTCGGCTCGGGCTGCTTGCGCTGCGATCGCTCGACGACGGCACACCAGCGGCACCGATCGCTCCCTATACATGCTCTCTCTCTCGCTCTCTCTTGCTCTGCAGCGCGCCAGTGCGGTATACGCACAACACTCGTGCACGCGCCCTCTACGTGGACACGCGCGTTTCGAGACCATCTCTCTCTCTCTCTCTCTCTCTCTCTTACTCGCGCAAACTTCCACATCGTATACCCTGCCCTCTCTCTCTCTTTCTCTTTCGCTTGCTCTGCCAGCGCGGAATATCTCTCAATCTAGACGGGTGTCTGTGTGTGCTCGCATAGCCAAGATTGCCAAGAATGTGTAAGTGTGTGCAAGTGTTGATGCGCAAGGGAGTAACCCGGACGAAGCGGGACGAGGCGCAAGGGAGGGACATTTATATACAGGATCGAATTGACGTCCTTGCCTCGTCGAGAAAGAGAGCAGCGTTTGTCGCCGCCGCCGCGAAGTCCCTTGTGGTGCACTCCTTCGTGCGAGCCATCCTTCGTTTCGAAACGACAATTTTCTCGCGCTCCGTAGAGTTACAGACCGGGCTAGACGACGAATTAACGTGCCGGATTCTCTTTTTGTGTGTGTGCGTGGACTCTCGATCGCTCCTTTATTTGCGAAGAGGCAAGTTGATCGCGCGGGACGCTCGGTGCAAGGTGCCACCGCTCGATCGCTGCTTTACGCGACCAACGATGTACTATATTCTCGTCGATTAGAACGATATACCGCGTTGCTGCTATACCGCCGGTGGTTAAGTATGCGGACTAGTGTTAGACCGCGGAAGGTTCGAAACGATGTCCGGCTTGCTGTACGTCATTTTTTGCTTGTCAACAATATTCTCCGTTAATGAATCGCCAGCTCGTTGAATAGAATACGGCTGTCATTAAAGTCAGTTAAGTGCTATAAAGTCGCCGTATATATATACTAAAAATAAACGTCATTTAACGACGGGTGCACAGAGAGCCACACACACAAATCACTCGACGCGCGCGGCTCACATTTTATCGCCGCCAAGCTGCTCGCGCAATACTTTTCTATCGAACCAATTAAACTACGCGTTCGCGGACCTTTTTTTTCTTTTTCCACGCGCAAGGATCGCTCGCCGGCTACGCTACGCGCGTCGACTCGTATCTCTCGCTCTGTGTGCCTTGGAACACATTCTCTCTCTTCCCGCTCAAAAAGCGCTCGCACACATAAGTGTTGCGGCCGCCGCAGCAGCTCTCTTATCTATACAGCTCTCTACGAGCTTCTCCTTTTATAGCGAGGCATTCGTAATGTAGCACTTACGACACACGCACACACACGCGCACATGCACGCGCGCATGCCTCGTGCGCCGCACGTATAGCCGGTGCTCGCGCTCGCATGATTCATTAAGATAAATCATATAAATAAAAGGAAACCACAAAATGAATCTGAAAAGGAGCAGGAGAGCGTATACGAGATTGCAGCTCCCCGCGCGCGCCGCGAACCAAGAGCCGAGCACGGAACGGATGCCGACGCCGCCGCCGCCGCCGCCGCCGCCGCCGCTACACACAAGCGCTGCGCTGCACGCGCATTAAGTCAAGGCCTAAATCGTCGTGAAAAGGGAATAGCAAGACCGCGGCGGCGGTGGCGGCGGCTGCAGCTCGCGGATGATCTTGCGGTCGGCAGCCTACCCGCGCCGATGGGTCAAAGAGAGCCGCTGATTAAATGCTTCTCCTTGCGTAGCGCCGCGGCAACGGCAACGGCACCGGCAGCCGAGGGACCGCGAGCGATTTTTCCATTGCCGTAGCTCGTGCGTCGTGATGAACACCTCCGCTCTCTCCATCTCTCTCTCTTGCTCGCGTGCTCGCGTGGTGCGCGACGTTTTGTGCGCGAGGCGCGAGAAAACCAGGCGCTCGCGCGCGAGTAATAAATCCGATTGAGCGCGAGGGACACACAAGCGATTTCTATCGTTTTACGCGCTGGCAAATTTACCAGCCGTGCGACTACAATGCCGCTCTCTCTCTCTCTCTCTCCCTCAACTCCTTCTTTCCTTTTTTCAGGCTAATTTATTGCTTAATCGCGCGCGACCCTGTGCATAGTCGCAGCTATATACGTTTTCGAGTCGAGAGATTGAAGGATATTGATAAGTTCAGAGAGAGACTAAGATAATGGGTACTATAGACTCGGTAAGGCGGTGAGATTTATTCGCTCGATAGTAATAATGAAGCTTTTACTTGCGCTTTACCGCGCGCTTAGCCGCGGCTTATGCTGATTTATACGCGGCTTTTTTTTAAAAAAAACTTCTGTTTCCTTCGCTGTATATGCTGCAACGAGAGATGCGCGATAAAACTGTACGTCGCATTATTAGACTATTTCTGCTCGCTTTTTCTTTTATTTGTTTCGTTTATTTAATTCGTTGGTGCACAAACGTATAATCATCATTAAGAAGCAGGTAGCAGCATAAATTCTTATATATATAAATGAAATAAGCCCATTTATCGAACTAGAGTTTGACCCCGCCAATTACAAGTTTTATAGCCGTTTCTTCCGTCTTCTGTGCAGCGCTTCTCGGCACACACACACACACACACACAACACAACGGTCAATTATCATCTCTGTAATGTCACATTTATTCGGTCGTTCACCTCGCACACATGGACAAAAAAAGCTTTTTCAGAACCTTAATTGCACTGTGTCCAAGTAAATTTAATTCATAATAATTACTAATATACCATCATATAGAGACGTTAGATTTAACGACGTTAGTTTTTTTCTCCTTTCTGTCCACTATAGCTATATCCTTAGAGATTAGTTCAGTCGATACTTTACGCGCTCGTTCTTCAAAATTTAAATTGACTTTTTTTTGCGAGCGACAGTAAACTTACATTATATATCACTGTATCGTCGCAATTAATCTTAAAAGTATTGCTTCATGGAAGAAGTATATATATATACTGTTCAGAAAAACGATTTACACCATATGCGTCGCCCGATTAACACAGGCATTGCAAAATTTTTGCTCTTTCAAGCGTTTCAATGATTGTTCCTCATTAGTTCTAAATGTAATACTCGGTAAAAGTGGCCAAATTCTTAAAAAGACAGAATCAGTTAATTTACTGAGACCAATAATAATTATGGCATTTAATTTGTAACGCAGTGAATCGTCGATATCGGTTGAGTAAATAACATTTAAAACTACATAAACAGCAGCTATTAAAGGGATAGCTGCCGGTTGCACAATGAAACTATACGGTACAGATGCAGCGGGAAATGCTAAAAATGTCGGGCAATTAAATCCTTTTTCTCTTCTCTCGGCGTGTTTGTCGTGAAATTTGTCTCCGTGTAGCTGACGAAGCCGTATAGGTGCACGTGCGCAACGGCTGCAGCAAAACATTTCAATCGACGCCGAAAGAAAAGTTGTCTAATGACTCTGGCGCGAGGAAGCTCGGCAGCGGTAGCTCGTTCGCGCCCGAAGTCGCGCACGGACAGCCGGCGAATCGAGAAAGTGGCCGACGACCTCGGCGATGACTCGGTCCCGGTGCGAGCCGGCCTAATCACCCACAAACAAAACCCACACGCCGCTGCCGCCGCCGCCGCCCGGCCATAGGCAGGCAGACAAAATCGGCACCGGCAACAGCAGAGAAAGCGCTTATGGAGTCGCGGCAGCTAATAATTACACGGCTCGGCACGTATTGAGACAGAGACGCGCCCCGCGTGCACCGCGAGACTCGCTAATAGGGAGACGCGTATACGCGCACGAGTTAGCGAGGAGTTGGCAAGACAGTGGGAGCGATTGATAGATCGCGTCATTAAACGAGGGCGATATTACGTGTCCCGCTCCGTGCGACCACCCGAGCGATCTCTCCGCCCGGGACTATGGTGGGGCGCAGCTGCTGCTGTTCCGCGGCACGTGGTGAGCGAGCCAGAGACAGAGAAAGGGAGAGAGAGAGAGAGAGAGAGAGAGAGGGACAAGTAGGCACAGCGAGTGGAACCGGGCGATGCAGGAACCTGGAATAAGCGACCCCGCGATTCCCGGACTCGGCGCTTATACTCGTCTCTCTTAGCAGCTATGTGCAGCGCAAGCCTGCCGCGCGCGCGCTAATTGAGACGAGAGAGCTCGAGAGCTGCGGCCCGAGACTCCTCTATATACTACATATATATATACTGCACTGCAGCTGTACGCCGAAGTCATTCGAAATATGGGAGATCGTTTCCGAGACTCTGTCTGTTCCTGGCCTGCGCGCGTGTCTCTGCGTCTGCGTCTGTCTCGTTGTGCCTCTCTCTCTCTCTCTCTCTCTCTTTCTCTCTCTGTCTGTGTGTGTGTGTGTGTGTGTGTGTGTGTGTGTGAGAGAAGGGGCAGCGCAGAGCCACCGCTGCAGTCTCTCGGCCCTCGGAACGGCTTATGGATTGGCGGCGTTTATAGCTCCGGCGAATCGCTCCTTCCTTCTCTCTTTTACCCACGCGCGTGAATCGCTATAGGGCCGCCCGTTCAAAATTAGATTTTATCAACGCGGAGTGCGCAGTGACCTCCGATCTCGTGGGTGGCGGCGGCGAGCTCCGATATCCCCCACGTGCAGCGCGACGCGATCGCGCTTGTAAACACCATTAGCCCAAAAGGTATATAATATATAAAGTTTCTCGATATCGAGCTGCAACCGCTCGAGTAGCTCTTGCGCTCTTGTAAAAAAAATTGCCTTTTGTAAAAGTCCAGTTTCATTGATCTTTATAGAAAAAAAAAAACAACGCCAGAGGGGGGGATAATAATTGCAGGCCGTAGCCGAGACCATTATGAGTTAATGTATACTTTTAAAAGCAATCATTAAATGTCGCGTAAGTAACTTTCTCGAGCTGCTGTAGCTCGACTCGTTTATTGACTCGACATTTCCAGAAATCAAGTCTCTTCAAGACCTGCTGCTCCCGCTGTCTTTTCTACTATTATACCTGTAGAGGTAGAGATCTTTAGCGAGCGAGGACACCAAAGAGGAGGAAGCTAGTCGAGCGTTTCCAAAATAATTACCGTTAACGACGCTCTATATATATAGTGATATTTCTCGAATCGCGCGCAGTTGCGAGAAAAGCCTAGATCCATACCAGTGGAGCGGAGCCGCCAGAGATGCATCTATACCCGAGAGAAAGAGAGAGAGAGCGAGAGAGAAACTTTCCCGAGCCCGCGCGCACACACGCACGCACGCATAAGTGCAGCCGGCGATTGAGCGAAATTAAAGCATCAACCGCTAATGCATCCTTTCGCCTCGCGAGCTGAATTACTACCATTATCGATAATTATTTGCGGCGGCCAAGCAGCAGCAGCAGCAGCAGCGGTGGCAGACTGCAGCGTCCCGTGGCCGAGGAAAAATTCAATTAAACAAAGAAGCAGGATTTTTGTCACGCGCAGGACAAAGAGAGGGAGGCTACAGCTACCATCTCTCCGGCACGAAACCCGCCTGCTCGCCCGAGCTATGCACCGATTGCACGCGATGCGGCGGCGGCGGTGTCTAGAGACTTGCGCTTTTTCCAGCGCAACTCAACTCCCTCTCTCTCTCTCTCTCTCTCTCTCTCTCTTTGCTCTTGCTCCGTCGGACGGTCGGAAAGAGGATTTTTGCAGCGGGAGTATAGCGGAGGCTGGTGGCCGCGCGCACCTCGGCTCCTCGGGCTTTTTTCGTCGGTTTACTGGAAAAGCGATCCGGCGCGCCTTCAGGGCGATCCCTCGCTCTAATCGGCCCAGCTCTCTCTCTCTCTCTCACACTGGTTCTCCGTGGGCCTCTGCAGGCACTGGCTCCCACTGGGCTCTCTCGCTCGCTCTCCCCGTTACTGCCAACGGTTACTTTGCTTAAGTACCGGGGTATTGAGAAAATTGTGGGTCTGTTTGCACTGTCAGGCCCGCGCGCGCGCGCGCACACGCGGACTGGTTTCTTTCGCGTTCTCTCTCTCTCTCTCTCTCTCTCTCTCTGGGATGGTCTCTCGAGTTAGCAGCAGACAGGCTATACTTGGATGCGGGCCCGGACGAAATCGCTCTATCAAGGACTGGCGAGCGAACCGAGCCGAGCCGGCCGAGCTGCAGCGCGCGCGCGGAGCCAATGTACGCAGAGCGGCCGGCGGCCCGTGTGCGTGCGTTTCGCACCGCTCGTGTGTGTACAGTGCGGCCTGTCCGAGTGCAGGCAAGATCGATGGTTCTAGCGCCCGTGAGAGCCTCGCTCGCTCCCAGCTCTTCTCTTTTTTATCGATTCGCGAGCTATGGACTGGGCGCGCGAGTGCATGCGTAAGCGATGCGGATGATAGGACGCGGTCACATGTGTTGCCGCTCGCCTCGTTCCCCGGGACGCGCTTCTGTACTGCGCCGAGATAATCGTGGGAATGCGCCGCTGCCGCTGCCGCTGCCGTTGCCGCTGCCGTTTCATCTCGGACTATCTTCATTTATTTTCTATCGCGGCCGGACTATTATCTATATGTATGTATGCGTGCCTCGGGGATCGACTGGGTTAACTTCATTTTCACAATGTTATATGCACGAGAAGATGTAAGATTGAAATCGGCCAATTTATGAAAAGTTATCAGTGGAACAAAACAATGCTGTTAATTTAAATCTCTCAACCAAAGGAAATATCGTTGTATTTGTTGAATGGAATGAAATGTTTTTCGCTACTGGCTCCGAAGATCCGAATGAAAAAGTTCATCCTCATTTTTTTTCCACATCCAAATGATAAAGCGCATAACGGTCCTTGTCTATAAAAGAAATGATTCTGTTCCCCGTGAAATTGCTTCCGCTTTTAGAGAAAGCCTCGACGGTGTACCATTGGTTGCCTCCCCACCCCTGATTCAATTAAAAGACTTGCAAAAACTAATTAGACCACGAAGCGTTAGTCATTTCCTTCGATTCACCTCTCGACGACGACGACGACTTTTAAACTTGTCGCTGGCATGGAGAGAGAAAAAAAAAAGTAGCCGAGAGCTTGGAAGAAGAGGGGCAAGATCCCAAATAAGAATAAGGCCGCGGTCCGCGCGAGCGACTGTGGCGAATCCAAACGTCGTAATTAACGCACCAGTTGCAGTCTTTTACCCCAAGTGAGAGAGAAAGAGAGAAGAGCTGCATAAGATAAGGACAGATACACACACACGCACACACACACTCGGCCTGATGGAGTCGTAAAAATTCCTGCATCTTATAGCGCAACGACAACTCTCGAGAATAAAGATACAAGTTTAGTGGCTATTTCGTTACATTTATGGTATACATGCACAAGGCATCGAGACTTACTCTTGCTGCAAGAAGCTGTAAAAAAACCGGAGCTTCGCGTCTATCCTTGTAACTATGCCTAGATAATGGCTTACCTTAACCTATAACCGCGCGCACATTCATGAAATAGTGCGGAGAAATCTTATACCTACTCTAATTGAAACATCATCGTAAATATTTCAACCAATGCACAAATATGCTTGGCTAATTATTGTTACGAAAGTATGTGTAGAACTTGAGCATTATTTATTTTACTAAATCTTAATTCCTACTAAATTATTCAAAATTATAATTGGAAAATTTCTCAATAGAAGAATACTTACGCGATCGCTCTATTGATAATAATTGGTTTAATAAATTTTTTTCTGTAGCAAAACCTTTAACATATTGTTCAAATTATTTCGATCGTATAACCTATATGATTATGAATTTATAATCACGTGTACAAGCGCCATTTCGTGATAGCCTCTGGTGGGATTACAAAATTAGCAGACGAAAATAACTTAGCGCGCATGTCGATGATTTACTGCGCGGAACGCGCGTTAGACAAAACGCGATTGATTGACGCTCTAAACGCTGTTATGTCTCGAGACACACGTGTCCCTTGGTTTATTTCTCTTATTTTTCCTTTGGAAATCGCTCGCTCGATCTCTTATACAGCTCACGTGTCGTTTTTTTTCTCTATAAAAGTTTATCTGCGGTAATCTCGATATAGAACGAGTTGCGTAATAATGGGGAGTTAATTTTTATCGAGCGTGCAGTTCCAGATTCTTTCATCTGTTGATACTAATTAGTGTACACTGTGTACGAGATGATTATGGTACCCGTGTAATTATAATGATATAAAGCGTTGGATGATTTACAGCTCAGAGGGGGAAAAAAGGCATTATTTATAGCTACACAGCAATTATGTAGCAAACAAATCTACAAACTAAAAAGTAGAAATACTACATTTTGTAAAATTGTAAACTGAGACAAGGTAAAAAGCTACGGATCTAGAAAGATTGGGATGAAGTAATGGAAACCACATATGTATAGAGGCTATATGTGGCTAATTAAAAGCAGCTTGGCCCATCGAAGCGTCTAAATCTCGGAGTCGCAGGGGACTAGTCGCGCACACACACACACACAGAGAGAGAGAGAGAGAGAGAGAGAGAGAGAGAGAATATTCAAATGCGCCTGAAAACGATACGTCGATAATCGTCGTATATAAAGCATAATTTCGTGGGATGTGTTTTCATGCTTGACATGCGAGAAACTCTAGTCGGGTTTTGCGCTCGAGCGGTTTAAAAGTCAAAAGGAAAGATTCTGACGGACAGGTCGTTATTTATCACACACACACACACACTCGCACGGCAGAGAGGTACACGTATAGAGAACGGATGTGGCGAGGAGAGCGTGAATGAAAAGGACTCGGGAGACTTTCTCTCTCGCTCTCACTCTGTGTGTGTGTGTGTGTGTGTGTGTGTGCGTCTCCCCGGAGAGATGATCGGCTGATAAGAGCCGCGCGAAGCTGAGCCGAGCAGAGGCCCGCGGACGACTGTACGGGCATCGGAGTGTGCAGGACTGGGGGGGCGAAATTAAGCGAGCCTGCTCCCTATGGCAACGACACCGAAGGGGCGTGACGCGTATATACGTGTACGCCTGTGCACACGCTTCACCTGTCCCGCGGGGCCCACCGCCGCCGCGAGCCGCGCGCGCTAATTGTCCGACGTCGGTGACGGTGCGTTAAGTCGCGCGCCAGCTCAGCTTCGACCGAATGACAAGGGAGACGCTTTTCTGTACAAGCGGCCGCGCGAGCTGGCTATTGCGCGCCATCGCGTACTTATAGTACTATAGTCTCTCTCTCTCTCTCTCTCTCTCTCTCTCTCTCTCTCTCTCTGCATCGAACACGTACGCATGCTGGTAAAGGCCCTCTTTGCATTCCCTCTCGCACTGTTTCTCGATTTTTCTGACGCGGCCACCCGATGACATCTGACTTTCTCGGGACATTTTTATCTCGCGCTCGGATCCTCGCGATGACTTTTTACCTTTCCATTTCGCGGAGCTATATACGTATACCCATCGGGCGTGCAGCATCGACGGCTTCTCTCTGGCACTTATTTAACATATTTAATTGGACGTAAAATCACGCGTTTCATCGTCAAAAGACTCAGGGATCAACGCTTGGTCAGATTTACTCTTGAAATATGCATCGATACGATCGACTGCGCTCAAATTATTTGGTTAGATGAGAGTTTTGGCAAAAGCTCGCACTGCTTCCGTGACCTTATACGACGCGTTAATATATATTAGTACATATATACATTGTACTCCATTTGGTACAGAGCTGTAGAGTTGAGAAAGTGATAAATTGAAATTATAGAAAGTTCCTGCCACGTAATAAAAACCAATTTCTCAAGATGCATTTTAAAGTGCCGTATTAAGCTTAACAACCGGATGCTCATTCAGCCGGTCGTTCGCAACAATTTATAATATTTCAACACCAATTCCAGCGACACCTGCACCTCGGACCTTTCCACGTACCCACCATCAATTGTGTTCTGCGCGTCAAGGGCCCTTACTTACTCTACCGCAAAATGTATAATACTTACACGAAATTAAATGACCGTTAATTGACTTTCTTTCCTTTTAATTTCAATCAAACTCCGTTCTTTCGAGCTTTTAATTAAATCATTAATATTGTAAACATTAAAATTCAAACATATTGATTAACATCTACACGAAAATATACATATCATACTCGAACGAGTTTGTGACAGAGCAATCAACTGTCCTGCTACATTAATACTTTCACATGCATATAGCGACTGCAGTTTTATAGATCTGTATATACAAAGCGATTTGAATTACTTTATTTAAGAGAACTTTTTCATTTCGACGCATTTATTTCGTCGAGAACTTTCTCAAAATCCACGCGCAAGAGAAAGAACGCCGGTCAAACCGCGTGCTTATCCCATTCAATTAGGCCCTAACAAATAGACCAAATCACACTTGTATACCGCACACAGAGAAAACAATTTGATTTATATCAGCTCGAACGGTCGTTCAAAGGAAAATCACTCGATGGAAGAGTTGGAGGCTCGCAAGAAAGGCCGATCAAAGCGAAACTCCGGGCGTTTCTCGCGAGAGTTGGATTCTCGTTAAGATCGGCGCGGCGCAGCGGTCGCCTCGTCAGCCGATGCGGCAAGACTATATGGGCGCGCGGTGGCCGCTGCTCGGGCCGCTGCGAGCACGTTTCCGCGATTCCGAGCTCGAGTACCTACGCTGCCCGGCTGCTGCCGCGCGGAACCTACGAGGTGCACCGTCCAGCGCACGCCCGCAATAAAGTAATAACGCTCTCCTATAAATAGACGGCGGGAGAATCGAGCTCCCTATTGCGCGCGTGCTTATACGTATACGGGAGTGTCTGCAGACGCGCTTGACCGCGAAAGTCGAGAGCGTAATCACAGAGCGGCTGCAGCTTGCGACTGCATCCCTTCGAATGCGCCGTGGAGAGATGATAGCGAGTTTGCGGCGTCTCTCTCTCTCTCTCTCTCTCTCTCTCTCTCTCGTGCAGTCAGCCGCGAACGACGACTGCAGCTCGCGCGCGCATTCGGCTTTTCCCCGCCGCGCCGGCTTTCCTTTCCACTTGTTAGCACTGTGACAAACGACAGCGCGTGCGTCTTTTGAAACGCCTGGCCTCCTTTGACGAGGGTTATTAACTGTCAATTATTGTGTTGCATTACGTGTGCATGCAAGGCTCTTTCGCGGCTTTTGTCTTCTTTCCATAATAAATTATATATGCTCTTTGATAGTTTAATGCCAGGAGTTACGTGTCCCGCGTTACCGCGTATATACTGACAAGTGGATTTTTTTTCCCGTTCGTTGGACGATTCGAGACTTTGCCGAGGACCTAGCACTTGTATTTAAACGTAAAATATTGGCATCGTGTTATTTTGGTGACCTGTAGCAATAATTAAATTACAATTTTTTCAAGACATTGGTAATTTCGCTTGCGTTTGATCTTTCGACTGTACTAATTGGTTCGATCTTACTTTATTATAATAACTGTACTGCGCATATATAGTTTTCCATTTCCTGAGAGCTTTCCTCATTAGCATATAGTGGTTCATATTTTAAATTCAATAATTACTTTTTATACGGGCTTCTACACAGGCTATTTAATTATAATATAATCATGTAAATATAAGCGACAAGTATATGATTTCTAATTGAGTAATTCAATATGCTTCAGCTCCGGAAAATCTATAAAGTATTTATAATGGATACTGGTTACTGTAAATTATGTAATATAATCATTTCTACAGATTTCCTTTGGACGTTTCTCGCGATGTCGAATATACGTACGAGTCCAACGTAATTTAAATATTTATCTAATAATAATTTCCCATCGTCATTCATCATGGAGAATCGAAGGAAGTCACCGACAGTAACAGAATCAATTATTTCATATAGACTCAACGCCATTCTTAGATCATTAATTTTGTCTTATTTATGCGTGACAGGTACGTTCTAGCTATTTCGAGATGAAAGCTAATTTCATTAAAACTAGGAATAAAATACTAATAATAATAATAGTAGTAGTAATAGACAAGTAGCGAGGAGGTATAGGGAGCGAAATACACGCGCGAGTAGCGCCCGCGGCAGAAAAATAATTTGCCGCGCCAATTTTAATGAAGCAATAAGTAACATTGGATGGAATTCTTACACACGTATAAGCGCGCATATACACGTCTCTTAACGAGGGAAAAGCACTACGACTAGCCAAAGGGAGAGAGAGAGAGAGAGAGAGAGAGAGAGAGGCAAATATCAGCTGCGATCGCGCGCGGAGCGACCGAGCGCTAATCTCGTCGATCGGCTAACGTCTCAATCCACCTCAACACGCGCATTTTAATTATATTTGAGAAAAAATGTCGCGGAACACATGTTGCCTGGGGAATATGCAAATCAGCTCGACTCTCTCTCTCTCTCTCTCTCTCTCTCTCTCTCGCTCGTTCCATGTCCTTCGATCGCTGTGCGCGCCCGAGCGATCGAGAGTGAAACCCGTCGGTCAACGAGCTACTCGCTTGCGTGCACTGCTCCGTCTCTCCTCTCTCTCTCTCTCTCTCTTTCTCTATGTGTGTGTGTGTGTGTGCGCGTGTGTGTGGCTGGTGTATTTATATATGCGTCACACGGCTATAGGAGAGCGAGTCGAGGTGGAGGATTCGGCGACGGAGCGGCACACAGGGTCGTCGATCGGCTAATAGTAATAGTATATAGGCCTGGGCCCACCCTGCGAGTCGCTGCATAGCCCGAGATCTCGACCTGCCGCCGCCGTTGCTGTCTTATACACATTGTGTGCGTGCAGTTGGAGATACGGGATCCCCCAGATCCTTTACGAATCGCCTATATGGAGCATTCCGCGTTGAATCAGCGAATTTTTGGCAACAAATCAGTTGTACTCCGCATCGTAACTCCGATCGAGCTCAAAATGAAAATTCTTACAAATTCAAAGTTAAAAGTAAAAGTGTGATTTGTCACATAGGTATATTATCTGACATACGGGTGAACCGACTTTTTTTTGTATAATATATACACTATATAGGAGCATGTAAATATAAGCGTCGGAAAGCAAGATCGAAGCTTGGCACGGCGACGATTGTAAATATTTTGTCAGCTTGGCCCCAACGCAGAATGCCCCGCATGCAAATGCGTATTATATATAAGCAGAGCAGAGAGCAGAGAGCAGAGAGCAGTCGTCAAAGGAGATTTTGACTGCGGCCCGAGGGGCCAACTCTTGGAGGCTCACCACGCGTGTGGCGGCGGCGCTCGGCCCTCATTAAAGCTAATAATGTGGATTTACTAATCTCACTCGGCGCACACGACGGACAGACCCGGAATTCTTCTTCTATATATCTTATATGGCCGCAATTCCTCCCCCCCCCCCCCC
>UELU01142874.1:0-14999 GCA_900490025.1 Megastigmus dorsalis | reverse complement strand
CTCTCTCTCTCTCTCTCTCTCTCTCTCTCTCTCTCACTGTGTTTTTCATTCCTTTTTCGCTTCTTTCTCTCGTCCGCTAGCGCCGCACTCTCTATCAAACTTGCCTATATGTATAATATAATGCGTCGATCTGGTGGGCGCGATGACTCACGTGAAACTTTTATATTGCAGCGCCGCCGCTAGTCGTGTTATATAAAAATCGGTTAGATCAAAGTGACTTTTTCGCTATGGATTAATGAACTTTTAAGCGATCGCATTCCCATAAAATACACCTAAGTTCACTTTGTTCTTTTTTTACACTCTAATTTTTCGCCAACAGTTATTATGAGTGACTCTTCGTGTTCGTAAAATATATGCATCGTTCGTAAAAATTATTATTCTGTTTAATCGAGTGTTTTTTTTATATCAAGCCAATCAAAGAATGTACAAAATGTAATCAAGAAAATAATGGATTATAACTGTTGAAATAGTGAAAGCAGTATGAGGATTACGAAACGTGCTTTGTCTAACGGTATCTAATGCTTTACATCTCTGCTGACTGCTATGATATACGTATATATATATATATATATATGTATGTATGTATTTAAAGATTTAATTAGGACCACGTTACGTACTCGTATGAGAATTTGTAAGTTCATTCATGGCTAATTTCTACGATTTGATTGAATAACATGATATCTTCAATATGTTATATACTTATTTAAATAATACTTTTGTTAGATCGCGTGACATTAAACATTTAATCATCTGATAAAATTAAATGAGCGGAATTCGGCTCCTAAAGCGTATCGAATCCATTCTTCAATATCACAATGCTGGCGTTAAATTCGGTAACGAGAATTCTTAGTATAAATTCGTTAAAGTAACCCTTCGCTACAGCTACGAACCCTTGTCAAGCGTTAGCAATTGAATTCCTGGCATAGCCACGTCGAGTTCGGATCAAAGGGTGAATCTAAGTAGTTAATTTTTTTTTTTTGAAACTTTTACAGCTCGATTTTTTTTTCGAATGGTACGTACGTAAACTTTAAGAGAATTATCCTTAAACTATTTATATTAATTCAATGTATAATGATTTGATTCAAGTTTGCTAAACATTTTAAGTTTATTCAAAACTATATTGAGATAAATGGAAATTAATTTTTTTTTATAAAAAGCCAAATTCACTCTGATTCGATTATGCAAATATAAGTGAGTGCCAAGGCACTATACGACAATACATTGAATGCCGCTATTGATGAATCATTGAATACATTTCACGTGGAAAAAATCAAAGATTATTCAGTTCCTTTGATCTCAACAGTTTTTAGTCCTAAAACTTTAGATTGGTTATTATCATTCTCATAGCAATTTATTATTATCTGCATTCCCAAGGTTATAAATAAATTAATCATACTTTATGTACACACAATATTTGTAACTTTCATTAGTTCAACGAAAACTATGTAAAGAAGATATTGCAGATTTTGTGCGATGCAAATCGAATTTGAGTGCTTCGTTAAAGTGACCCAAGAAATAAAATATGTGCATGAAAAACAGAAAGGAAAAAGAGTATGAAACAGTGTACGCGAGGCAAGAGTACATGAGCAAATAGCAATTAAGCAAGGAAATCAATTTTCATCAAAGTGTTTGACTGAACGAATCACAGTCTTCTACCTTGTACCTTATTCCGAGCATGTCGACTCATTAATGAACTCGTCAGATTTCCGTTAAACGCTTTCGTGCGGACGTTCGCACGATCGCCGGGTTCGCGAGTCGCTGTGTGCGTATATACCTATGCTGCACACGAATGAGCCTTTATCCCAGCACGAATTGATTCCTCATTTTTATTGCAAGAGCGTTTCATTCGAATACCACTCCAATTTCGATATATTCCACCGGTGAGATAAAATATTCGCTTTCATGTACGAAAAGAGGTTCGTCGCTTAGCTTGAGTATACGCGATGTTCGTGTACGCGTATATTATCCTATCTTCCGCCACATCGTTAAAAATGCAATAAAATAAAAAATCACAATTTATATTCGATATTTTAAATCCCTGTCAAGCGTCGAATATCCGAAAAATAAAAATACTTATTAATCTGATGATGTAGATATACGACACTATCTAAGTTACACGATACACTTTGTAAGCGTGAAATTACTTTATGAACGTATAGTGTAGTACCATTTAAAATTCTATTCCCTGATAATAAAATTTATTTTAAGCATTTTTATACATTAATCTTAAATATACAATAATTAAGTACTGATTATACATCTTAAACAGAATAATCTCCAGAATTTATTTAAATTTATATGAGGTTTTAACGCTAATCGTTTGTTAGCTAATTCCTTGATAGCTTGCCAACGTGTTTTATTTTTAATATTTCTTTGTCAAAATATAAAATTTCTATATAAGACATTAGTAAATTCTAGTAAAGATCTCTTCTAGCTTTATATACTTTATTTCGGATAGATTATGCCTTTTTTTAAAAATTAAAGAGACCTTAGTCAATCAATCCAAAATTAAAGAGTATAATATCTTCAAAAGTGTATAAAAGAAGCCTTTGGTAAATGATGAAATTAGAACAGTCTAAATAAAATTTATCCAAATTTAGTAGTGTTTTTTGAAACGTTAAGTATATATATATATATAAACTAGTTGATTAGCATAAATGTAAACGCTAGTTTGATTAATTTATTTTAAAATTTCCATTGGATTTTTGACACTATATAATTCATCTGTAAATTGTACAATGGTGAAAGTGGAAAAGGTATTTAAGAGGAAAGAAGTGAAGGATTTAAAATTAATTAACCTAAATTTTACATTGTCAAGTTCGAAACGTAGTTATTGTCAACGCTCGTATGAGAATGAATGCAAAATTAAATCGAGCTCCTGTCGTGTCACGACTTGTCGCTTGCTATGACGGAAGGAAAGACAGTAAAGCTTCAGAGACACGCAAACTTTGTACACCAAAGCCGGTGTCTCTGCAATATTATTCAGAAGTTTAGTACTGCTTCTGATGTGTATTATACTACATATTATTTCCTCTTGCCCCGCAAGTAAGCAATTTATTACTGGACTGCAAACACAATGTTATTTCTATTTTAGAATTTATGTCATATTACCGAATACATTTTATAATGCTTGCTGAAGCTGTACTACTACTTTTTTATGGACAATAATAATAACACAAGTAGTGTAAACTATTGGACTTATTTTATATAATCATAGGTAGATGAACTTAATACAAAATACGAACATGAAATGTTTGGATGCAATATTACGTTTACATAATTGAACTAGGCATTATGATATTATTAATTAAAATATCCGCTTTATAAGAGCGTGGCAAAATTATGAAGTAAAAGATAATTGGTAACGAAAATCAGACTAACGCGAGCACTTCTATTGCACATAATATAATATAAAATCTATAGATTTTGGAAATATGTACTGTAAGTTTCAATGTTTCACGATCTAATCAAAGTCAAAGTTCTTACTATATTTCGCGCTAGTTTCCAAACGTTTATTTCTAAACATATAATATATGTTGTATAAGATTTGTGTAGAATATTAACTCTCGGAGCTATTATCTATTTGCACCTGATAAGGTTCTTATGAAAGGACTTAAATTTTCGTTAGAAGGGAAATCAATTACTGCTTCATGGATTAAGCTTTATCTACTTACAGGAAAAAGATTTTGTCTTTCAAAAAATAAATTTAATTTTAAAGACAAACGCTCTTTTATTCGAGCGGGGGATATCACTTGTAGAGTTTATCTGCTTGCATTAAGAAGATTTCATTTTACAGCAAACACGTAATCTTTTTGCCGGCTGTATGTTGGTTTAGAAGGAAGAGTTTTTTCTGCTAGAAACAAGAAAACCATAATTTGGAAAGGAGAACCCGGTTACTAGCTTCAAGTAGATTTTATCTTGCCGTACGTAGATATCTCACAAGCAGATTATTCTTCTTGCGCGCAGTATTTATTCTTCTCAGTGTAAAGTGGTTCAGAAGTGGCGTATGGCAAATTTACAAAATTAAGAAACAAATACGTATCGTGAAAATTCACTGAAAAAATCTTTGAAATGTATCAAATTTATGTGTTCATACATTAAGTAGATTCCAGACAAGTTTAGTAAGGCATTTATTTCCAATAGAGGGGTAAAAATTATTTTTAATCTGAATATTTTTTATACTTTAAACACTAAATACCTCTGGTTTCATACGTTTTTATGATAATTTACTGGTATTGTTATATACAAGTATTAGCCCTTGAAAATCTTATTTATAATATTAAATTAACGTGTAGCTTTAAAATCAAAAAACGTACAGTTGAGTATCGGTAATCTTGGTATATTTTTACAATAT
The DNA here is from genome assembly GCA_900490025.1 of Megastigmus dorsalis. Classification (NCBI taxonomy): domain Eukaryota; kingdom Metazoa; phylum Arthropoda; class Insecta; order Hymenoptera; family Megastigmidae; genus Megastigmus; species Megastigmus dorsalis. The sequence goes on along the minus strand of UELU01142874.1, from coordinate 10,645 downwards.
TCGCTCAGTGATTGAGAAATTTTCCAGATAATGGCGCTAAATTCGATAATTTTAGCGGTAAAAAGCGGTAAAAGAAGCTGCGCGGCGTCAAAGAGTGCGCGGTTCCGCATGTGGGCCGTACAGTATATAATCGGTATACATAATCCATCGTTTATAAAGGCATCGGCGCATTATTATTAAGCTAATGCAAAGCACACGCCTAAATGCATACAAAAAAAAAAACATGTTTACAAGCTAATCGTGCACTAAGTATACTAATATAACGGCAACCTTAAAACCCCATTGAGCGCTCATTGTTTCCAAAGTATGTAAATTTGCGCTTAAACACACGTCTTTTCACAGTCATAATTTCAAGTCCATGAGAGAGAGCGCGCGCACACACAGACCGGCGATTCTTGGAGAGAAAAAAAGTAAGGAAGACGAGATGCTCTATATACACAGGGGCACACGCACTTGCGTCGTTCCTCTCTCTCTCTCTTTCTTCGCAGTCGTCTGCTTCTTTCGGCCTCGGCAGCGGCCGGCCTGATGACCAGTCAGTCATTCCGGGATAATTTATAGTTGCGCGCGGAAGGAAGATCGCCGGGTTTTCGGGGGCCCCTATATATGGCGTGGGTGGCCCGACGCATCTTTCGCCGAACGCACACACTTATACACATAGACTTATACATACAGACACATATAGACGCATATAGAGGTATGGTGCGGTGAGGCAGACCGACAGTATGCATAAGGCCCAGAGCGACGACTTACCACCTGACTACCGGCTAATGGCTCGACTTTGCTCTCCTTTCAGCTACAGCAGAGCAGCTTATAACCGGAAAGCGGCCGTGCGCTTCTTTTCCCGTTCTCTCTCTATGTATTCTTTTCGGAGCAGGAAATGCAGGCGCAGGGCGACAAAAAAAAACGCGAAAACCTTTCTCATCCGTACACCTCGGCAGCGCTGGAGCGATTTAATACATGTCTCGTGTCCCGATCCTCGCTGCAGTCGGTGCACACGTTGTCGCGCTCGCGCGCTCCTTTTTTTCCTTCCCCGCGCGCAACTCGCGTTAAGTGTCCCCCGGCCATAAAAGCGCTGCAGACGTCGCTGATGCGCGAGCTTTCCTCGACTGCCGTGCACTCCGACAAGTGACCGTTAGAAAAATTCTATATCTGTCTGCGCGATCCCTGACTGGCTTTTTCTCGCTCGCGCATTGTTCGCTTTTTAGGGAGGCTCCTTCCTCCGCGGGAGCGCCATGCGGAAAATTTGCAATTTTAATCCAATGTCGCTTACTATACCATTGCTTTTTACGGGCCGGAGGAGAGCATAAAGAATGTGTCTTTATTGCGTCGCGAGAAAAACGCTTCCCGTTTAGGAGAAAAAAAGGCTCGAAAAAAGGAGTTGCCACGCAGCGAGCGTCACACGCGCACACATACACACTCGCAATAAGGTGAGAAGTGTTTATAAACAGTTTGCTCTTGTATACTTTTTTCGCGGCGCGCACGCTCGCGAGGCTGTAACGCAGGAAACTAGAATGCAATCGCTGCGTGCACCGTACGAGGCAGCTTTCGAGAGCCGAACTCGAGGCCGAAGCACACAAACACACACACATATGTATATATATAAATTTCCCAAGCACGGATAAGGACCCCGGAGTGGCCGTAATTCATCCGCCAGAGCGGACTTTGAATCGAGAGCTATTAAGTTATTAATAAAGCACAGCCAGAAAGGTGGAGGTGGAGGAGGAGAAAGCCCGCGCGCAACTGCACATCAGGGGAATGGAAAGCGAGCGAAGGACGGCTCATCAATCACGGCCAATGGGGTTTTATCGTTTTGGTTAAAGCTCTCTCTCTCTTTCTCTCTCTCTCTCTCTCTGGGCGCTGTATATGCACCGAGCGCTGCGCTGAGCAAATGAGGAGCGGTGAATCAGAGACAGGACGCTTAAATCAAAGAATATATAACTCGGCTTAGGTGCATGATTGCAATAAAGGCCAGAGAGTCGGGCGCGTGCTGGGTGTCTTTCGTGCTCGGTGTGTGTCTCGTGTGCGTCTCTCTACACGCGCCCGCGCGCGACACTTTATGGCCGAGCATGCATTTGTCCTCTCTATATAGGGCCGTTTACGCTCAAATCACTCGCGCTAACCTCTCTCTCTCTCTCTCTTTCTCGCTCTCTCGCTCTTGCGCGCGCGCATCTATATACCGAGATGAGACGCATGCCGGCCCACGTCCTCCCCTCCACCCTTTCTTTCGCAAATCATAATACACCCACTGCTCCTGTTGCTTCTCCTCTCTTTCTTTATGCATATATATGGGGACCAGTCGCCTCTCTCTCTCTCTCTTTGCGTGCTGCACTCGTAAAGTGTCCGGTTCTATCTTACTTCGATGTACGTTGACAGAAATGTTTTTTTCTTCCGTTCTTTTGCGGTGCGTAATTCATTAATGCTCTCGGGGACAAGACTGTCTCGGTGCTGTTGGTCCTTTTATTGCCAACCTGTCTAATGTCCTTTGCTTCGCAAACTGCTGCACGAGTACAAGTTTTCAAAAAATATTTCACCGCCGTCGGACTTGTCAGTTCGAGCTTCGCATTCCAGTTCTTTATTGTTAGTTTTGTGCACGTCCTGCTATGGAGAAAAATACTACCAACGCTAGCTATTATTGAAATAAAATATGTCTCACATTTTAATTCTCTACTCGTTGGTTTACAAATCAACGGAATCTCATTTGAAAATTCTTTTTACCGAATTAGTATTTTAGTCTTATTTGCCGAGATGACTGCGCAACACCTTGTAGAAATCTGAACAATGATGAATCGAGTGTAGTCCAAGCTGATATCGGGAGTACCTTGTTTTGTCTTTATATCTTAATCCGCTCGCTTGATGCTCTCTCGTATATTTATACGGCATGTATAACGTCGGAGAGGAAAAGACAGATATACATGTATAAGGAGGGGGGTCGTGCGCACGAGGTTGACACAAAGAGCGAGGCATCATGATGATGAACGAGCGGATTCCTTTGAGGGGGCTATCACCTACACACACTCGGCGGACCCTCCTCATTGCGCCCAATCTAGCCGGTGCTACTTTCTCGGCATCGAGAAGTGCGCAATTGAGCGGCGGCGGCGACGACGACGACGACGACGACGACGACGACGACGAGGACGGCCGCAGCTCGTGCAGCCTCGATTCGGAAATCGTCCCGTGCGTATCCTGTCCGCGCGACAATTGTTTCTAATCGCTCCGCTGAGGCTTCTTTTTCTTCTTTATCCCTCCCTGTCAACACCGAGTGATGGATGCCCCCAATTTTCTCTGATTCCCTCGCGTAATTAGCGTGCAACTGCCTCCCCATTATCGGCTCTTTTTTCTCTCGCTAAATGACCGGTCGCACCTCCAACGCGGCCACGGATTTTAGCCGACGATTTTATACGACGATCTCCGATGCAGGATGGCTTGACTCGCGATGTATCAAGAGCTGCGGCTACTTTTTTTACCTCGCAAACTTACTTCGGTGTCGGAAAACTTGTTTGGCCGTACTCTTCGTATATGTTAATCATAAAGATGAACGGTGTGATTGAAAAATACAGTAAAAATGATCGAGAGCCAACGAATTATCACCGAGGATCGCGTGATTTATCGCTGCCGCGTCATTTTGAAATGTCTGTTATTTGAATCGGTCTCGCAAAATATACTCGCGCTCTACTCGGAGAGACAGAGAGAAAGAGAAAAGAAACAAATTCGGGAGTCGCGCATATTCAAAAATTGTTTTTTCGCCCGGCATAATATGTCAAATTTCACCGTCCGAGACGGTTAAGTATAAGCGCGGAGTATAAGTAGAGGGTCATTCCCGGACATAATGAACCCTTTGAAAATGGTATTTGTACCGCGCGCGTCTGTTGCTCTTGACGCGTTATTGAGCTCAACCTCTCTCTCTCGCTCTCTCTTGGACGTGAGGTGAATCCTAATTGGCTCTTTCAGCTAAGCCGAGCAGCCCAGAAGCCAATATGAGTATATTTAATAATCAGTACGCGTGTGTAAATGCAAATATCCCCGCTCGCGAGCCGCGACTCTCATTACTCGTCCGAGCTGCTACTGTCCCGCTGGGGCCTCTCGCGCGACTTCCTCGAAAAACTTTTTCCGCTTATATTACGTGTGTGCGGTCGGTCGAAAAAAAGAATCGTTCGCCGATAACCGCGACCGATAACGCAAACTTCGATCGCGCCCGATTCTCTTGGCTCGCTCTCAAGCTGTGAGTTCCGAGAAAATCGCAGTCCGGGGACGCAATAAAGAGGACGCACACGCGCGAAATCGTCGCGAGTTTATACTGCACCGAGTCGTGGTGGCTTCCTCCTCCTCGTTTTATAAGGCATTATTTCTCGCCGAGCAACGCGTGTGCATTATATATATACATACCTTCACGGGCTTTCTCGCGCACGACGCGTGATTGCGAAGTGCGACGATGGTTATTACCTCGAATTGTTATTGGTTCTCTTTCACCTTTATTTTTTATGGATCGCTTTTTTATAAAGGCTTATAACACAAAAAAACGCAGTCTTTTCAAAGATTATTAACCGGTAATGTATTATTTCATAAAGCAATTACGCTTATATATATCTGAGAGATGCCATGGGATTAAATTCGTGGTGTATAACGCGCTGTTCTTCGAGTCTTTTAAATTACACGAGTTTAAAGAACGCTCAAAAAAATATTATAACGCGATTGCAGCACTTGTCTTTGTGCGCCGCAAAAATAATAAATCTACGTCGTCTCGACAATTGTTAATTTTACGCCTTTCTGCCAATTCAATAAAATTTATGCCAATTGCTTACTTCGATCGTGGAATATATAATTATTGTAAAATACTTCTTATACAGCGAGTCGTTATTCAAGATTTTTCCCGCTCGTGTCAGGCGCGAAGCCATCCTCGAAGCCGACAAACTTATCTCCTTATGTGGCGGTAAAGTAGAAAATGTAAACAGTAAACTCGTGGAAGAAAATAAAAGCCTCGGATTTTCTCGCATAGTCCGTGTAAATTCTCGTACGAACCTTATAGGATTCGAGTACAGGTATGCATCATAGCCATTGTTTTCGGGTGGAGAGGAAAAAATTCCGTCGAGGCGCATTGATCAGCGGCGAATCAATAGGTAAAAGTGTCCGCATGCGGCGCAGGCAACGAGGCCGCGATGAATCGGCCGAGCCCCAGTCCCGTTCGATTCCATCCCCGCGCGCGCCCCGCCAATTACGATTATCAATCATTGCGCGCGCGCGTGTGTATGTGCCGCACCGAGCTTGCGCGGACAAGTGTCGTTTCGCACCGTATTTCACGCCACACCTCCGCGGGGGCCGACGCCGCTGCCGCCGCCGCGCGGCTGCGCTATACACACCTCGCTCGTGAACAATGAGAGACGTCGTTGTTGTGAGCAAGCGAGAGAGACAGAGAGAGAAAGAACACGAGCATGAGAATACCGGCCTCGCAGCTTCCAATATCATTCTCTCCCTCGCTCTATATGTATATAATATGTATAGTCCTCGCGACAAATTCCATCGACCTCTCTTTCCTTATTCCTCCCTCCACTGCAGCAGCTCTCCATTTTTTCCCGTACTCGCGCGCGGTCTCTCTCTCTCTCTCTCTCTCTCTCTCTCTCTCTCTCTCTCTCTATTTCTTTTCCTCGATTTGCCGCACAGTTAATGGTGCGACACGTTCCATTGTTATCGAGACCACGTGGACACACATAGGTTTCGAGGCTGGAAAACTCGCCGGGACTGCGAATCGTGCGCGGGCTCTTGTGTGTTTCGCTGATCCTCGCGCGAGATTCGAGCGAGTTTCGCTGCTGCGCGATTGTCTGCCGCTTTTTCGACGACGTTTTTTCGGGAGCAGCTCGATACTGCACCGCTATCTCTACCCCCGATGTTTACATTTAACCGATACAAATAGTTGCGAATCTCGCTGGGTTACGAAATTCCCAATCCTTCTACTACTCAAAAGACTTGAGCTCTTATTTTTATTATCTTATATTTCCATCGATTAATCTTTCTGTATCTAAAATGACGATCGGGAAAATTGACTCTGCACATAACTCTAGCAGAAGAAATTCAATGAACTGGTATACAATTTTGTAAAACTTGTTAGACCTGTCGTGAAAATGGGTTCGTGTCACTGTGAAACACCCATGTCTTATATTTTCATAGTATCTCTACAGTTTCATCTCTGTGTTACTGTATAACAATCAATAATACAATAAAACTTACTCACATCTTAAAAATTTTTTAATTATAAAATAGTTAAAAAGAATTAAAAGTGTAGTAAAGAAAATCCGCTTATAGAACTTGCGGAACGGAGCAAGATCGATTCGTTTTAAGTACAGAGTAAACAAGTAGACATAAAGATGCAGAGGAAGCAGTAAGGGGCATGGGCCGCGCAAACGAAACACAAATACCAAAACGAAGCTCTAAATACTGGAGATGAATGTGTACGACAACAGCCGCGCGAGCCGCACTGCACGACGAGCCTAGCAAGAAGAATTTAGAGCAATTAGCGTCAATCGCTCGTTGCCGAAATGATCGCCGCCGCCGCCGCCGCCTCGCGCGCGACGGCTGATATATGGGAGAGCAGAAATTATCCGCGGCGTCGCGCCCGAGAAGCCGCCTATGCGCGGTATATAGGCAGCGGCCCGCCCCATAAGTCAGTGCGGCCCGCTCGCGAACAACGGGAGATGAATAGGGCGAAAAGGGGAAAATAAAAAGGGCCGAATCGGGGGACGGTGGAAGAGGAGCGTTTGCTCTCTCTCTCTCGTTCTGAATAGGAATATGTATATATATGTGCGTGGAAATAAGAGGAAGAAAGTGCGCGTTGCAGTGCGGCTCCGCGCGTTAATCGTCCGTGCGCGAGTCGCTGACGCTCGCGTCGTTAAGCTCCTCTCCGTTTATAGTCGCGCGCCACATATGCTTTATTTACGTATCATTGCGAGAGCGAGTGCGAGCGAACGAGCCTCCCGCCGCCCTCGGAGTGCCCTTGCCGCCGCAACGTTATTAAACTTAACGCTCGACCCTCGATTCTTACACTCCGCGTTCCTCGCTTGCTGCGGATCTTGTTTCTTATTCCGATTAGTGTAGCGGTACTACAATTTGTCGTGTTTTCGCCGATACCGATTCGGTCGGATATGCCGAGCTTCGGTCTAAAGAGCAGGGAATCGGCATATTGTAAAGAGATACGATTTTTTAAGTTCACAATTGTAGCACTTGTAACTTCAGGTCATCGACGGTATAAGTATTTTGAAAGAAATATCGAGAAAAAGAACTGACAATATTTTTTTGATGTTCCTAACTTTGCATACAAGTTTTTAATACTTTGCATAGGCAATAAGATTTACCTCATAACTTTCAATACATTAAAATATATTCAATTTAATAAAGCCTTTGAAATATTTATATATATTTTGAAAACATTTTATTATCATGAAATAAAAAAAAAAGTACAGTAATCACCTTAATAGAAACATAGACCATTAAAGCTTACCGCCTGTGAGCAAACGAAGGAAAACTGTAGTTACATTTTTGCCCGAGCAATTATTTACTATTAATTATCCATTTCTTTGAGCGGCGGAATTCCAGCATATACACGATCGTACACAGCATACATAAGCGCAGCTGGTGCGGCCCGAGCAAAAATCCTATATGCGAGCTCGCAGCCTCTGACCACTACTTCGACACGAGGCTCGTGTGAAAGAGAACAATTGGCTTGTTAAGTGCCTGGCGAAGTCTGAATTTCATAGAACAATGAAATCGAAGACAAAAAGCCCAGCCATCCTGCGTTCCCAAGGCTTTACCTCCACGCGAATACATAGGTGAGCCCCCATGAATATACACGCGTAGGTACCTCTACCTACCTATCTAATATCAGCTTTTTCATTCAAATTATTCCTTGCACGCTTTGACTTGTGAAAGATCGTTAATTCGATTCTGCGCGCAAGAGCACGTACATATATACACGTGGCCGTGTGGTGCATGTGTGCACACGGCGCACAGCTCCAATTAAGAATTAATTCCGAGTCATGCAGCGAAAGGATCCAAGCCCGCAAGTGTACCCAGTGACAAGAAAAAGAGAGACGCGCGATTCGATCCTGTACACGTATGTAATCGTTGTGGTAATGAACGCGTTACTTGGAATAAATGCAATAAAAAGGAGGAGGATGTAATAAATTATTGAGCATGTAATGATTGTCGCATAAAACTACAGTTGTTACTAATAATAATTGCATTGTTTCCAGTGTTTCTGAATTCCTTGATGCGTTTACTTGGTTTAGCTAAGGAACATATCTTGTACAACTATTATTCTGTCAATTATACTGATATATATTTTATCATTGCACGCAATTGAATCAATTCCAATTTTTAGAATACTGTTTCGGAATGATAGAACCTTTAATTTATTACGTTTAATTGTATTCCTTATACTATTAAAATTTTTAGCAAACTTTTTACTTCATGAATTGGATATAATGTCTTGGATCGTGAATAGACATGCTAAAAGTATTCAGAGGAAAAATGAAAATTGGAACAATTAGAAAAAATATAGTATGAAGTCAATTTTTAGTAAAGGTAGGTCTAGTAGTATCCGTCTTATCTCAGCTCTCCAAAAAGCTCTCTTGAGAATTAATGTCTCACCAAACTTGGCTGCATCTACTGATACATTTACTTAATATTATGGCGAACTTAGACTTGTTATTTAACTTATAGCGGTAGTAAAAGTTCCAACTTTGTTATTAATTAATAATTGTTTCACGCTCTAAATATAATACAAATAGTAGTACTGCCTAGTAGTTTCGCCGATTCTTCAGCCTCTAATTGACTGTTTACATAGTGTAAAGCTAAAACGATATCGACGAATAAAGCCAACCCAACTGTGTGCACTCGAGGCTGTTTTTTTCTTTCCCCCCGTTTCTTCTCGAAAGTCCAGAACAATCGCGTGTAAGAGCAGTGTTCTATTTATATAGTTGGCAAAACTAAGAGGCACTCGAGGCTGTCTCTGCGGAGGATGTTTGATCTCTCGCGTATACACAACGCGAGCTGCATATCCGATGCATATACAACCGAAGAAATTGCCGAGTCTCCGATGCGCGCAAGAAGAATTCGCATACTCGTGGCGGAGCACATTTTGCCGAGCGAACCGATCCCTCGCCGATCTTCTGTATACATACAGCTACACACGCGCTCTGTCGGAAACAAAATCATACACAGATCAGGAGCGGGACTGGGAGCATATGGGAGAGCTGCCGAGAGGGACTCGCGCTCTCTTTGGTACGAGCTGAGCGATCGAGCCTATGGCCGCTATAGATCGGGTTTTGTTATCGTGTTCGACCGCGGGGAACGAGCACCTTCAATTTAACCTTAATAAGATCGATGGATCCCGCGAGACCGCCCGATATGGAGCACCGCAACGCTGCGGCTCGCCCCTTGCCTCCCTTCCTCTCTCTCTCTCTCTCTCTCTCTCTCTCCTAGCAAAAGGGAGAGAGAGGTAGAAAGCTCGATCCGCAAATTAATGTCTCTTTATTTCGCCGCTCTTTCTCTCTCGCGCGCGCAAGCATTTCGTTAGGCTTGATTTATCTGCGGCCAGCGACTTTTTCTTTATTCTCTCTCAGCTCTCTCGCTCTTTATCTCTTTCGCTCTCTTTTTAGTCTCGCTTTATTTCTTCTTTCCGGGGGCAGCAGAGCCGACGGGTTCGTTCGCCTTTGGCGTGCGCGCGATCGCGATTTCTGTATATAATTATGCAACACACGTGTCAGGAGAGTTGCTTAGAACGAGAGCCTGAGCTGGGGATATAACGTATCGGACCGTATATCGCGGGGATACAGTTTTGTTCGTTGTCATTTGATCGGAAGACTCTTCATACTTTTAGACTAAATATATACTTTTATGGGATTAAGTGATTTTTCTGCTAATTGGATGTTTTGCGCAAGTAACTTTTATGTAATACCATAATCTCGAATGATCAGATCGATCTTTGTAAGGGTGCAATGTATATATATAATAGTTTAAAGAAGAAACAGCCAAAAATATCTGTGTTTGCGCGAATGTACGATGAAGTTCTTATACTGCACTAATTGATTAACTGTGCCAGACAACTGCTTCAATTTATTTCGTGATAGGATAAGACTAGTAACATTATTTTTAACCTGAAATAATTTGGCTCTAATCGCGACATAAGTCACGCGGTAGAAATAATTACTTTATAGTCAAAGCGAGAAATTACGTTTGCTTAGCCTTTGCTTTGTATTCTCGGACATTACTTAATAACATTTGTAGCGTGTAAGTTTCAAAAAGTATATATGAAACGAGAGAGGGAGAAAAAGAAAAACTTAAACACTCGATTCAGTAAATATTTATGACGAGAATACGGAATAAGGCATACGAGGTAAATAAAAAATGATTCTAGCGTTGCGAGAGCAACTAAAATAATGACGGGCCACTACAGCTGCAGTCTTATATATATATAGCGAGTGATTGTCGGTTGCGAAATATTTAATTAGCGATCGATATAGCCGCGGCAGGTTTGTTGGTTATATTCTAGGAAAGAAAAATATTGTGTGTACCTGTACAACGAGCTGATAAATATTTCATTTGTCACATATCAATCAACATTTTTCGCCTCCTTGTATATATATATATATATATATAT
>UELU01142873.1:49790-63974 GCA_900490025.1 Megastigmus dorsalis | reverse complement strand
AGAATAATTTATTATATTGAGAACTAGAGCAAGTAACTCCCTGAATTCATTTTTACCATTATTAGAAAAAAATATAATTGAATAAAGAAATACGTTTATTGCTCCGACATCCCCTTAATGGATGTTTCTGAATACCGGACGAGAGAGAGAGAGAGAGAGTTGCAAATATTTGACGATATGATCGATATCGTTGAGAAAAGGAACGTTGAGGAATATCACGTGGCAAGTCGAAATTGGTACGACGATATATTAAGAATTAAATCGTATTCCAAAAGGGAATAATTTATTTCCCTCGCTTATACCACTTAAAGCTAAATTATCGGCAATTTACAATTGCTGAGAGACGTGTAACTCTTGAATATTAAAATCTGTAGATTTATTGGCGATTGCGTAACAATGGAGAGACGGTATGAGCTGTATTTCTGTACAACAAGAGACATTTATTTTGAAAGAGACAAATTTTCGAAGCCTGCTAAATTTATTTCTCGTACACCGTTGGAATATGATGTTCCAATTGATTCGAATGGAGAAGTTATGTCGAATAAATTTTCCTCGGATGAAAAATTTGCATAAAACAATCTATTTCACTTTCGAAAATCGTCCGTTACGCTCGCGAGCTACATCATCGTAGATTTTTCATTAGATTGCGCAAGCAAGATTTTGACTGATAAGCTACATTAAACTATAAATCAGAAGCTCTCAATTTTACAGTCAAAATTTTTATTAGATAAATCTGGGCTTATGTAAATTTTCCAGTCGATGCATTTATCCTTCACTGATTTAAAATGGAGCGATTCCGTTGGATAAAATAAAATTGACATTAATGTTCTCCATCAACACTTTATTTAGTTGTGGAATAGGCTATAAAAAGGATACTTGCGTCTCGCATGCGCGATACGATTCGCAAGAGTGTTGCGAATAGAAAATAAAGTTCTATTAATGTATTAAGTATGGTGGCAATTAATTAATCGGTAATTTACGTTTGTACTTAGCGATACTTTTCTGCATCATTGATTCTACTGCTTTTATTATATATAATTGTATATTAATTAAGCGATCAATTAAAATCTCCACACGGCGCGATTAATTTTCCGAAGAAAAAAAAAACTCCATCCATTCTCAACTTTAGAAGAACGACGCAACTAATGCAAGAAATCGATCTCCCATATATGTGATATCCCGTAAAACAAAAGACTTTTAATTCCCAACAATGGCCCATTACGAAATCCCAAAGAAAAACAAGCTAACTTGTTTGTAAAAACAGCCCCGACACAGCGTAATATATCATATTTAATCAGGCTGCGCCGTATAGTCCCATTATAAACCCGAGAGAACGAATATACACTGTACATAAAACGTAATAAAGCATGTCGTTGCGGCTCGGCAATATACTTATTCCTTGACATTAAATAAAGCCGCCCACGCACGAGTGCATTCTCCCCCGTCCTCCGTCTCCCCTTAAAACATATATATATACGATCGGCAATCGATCGAGACTCTCCGCGAGAGTTAAAGCCTAAGTACCTCGAGTTTTTCCATCGCACTTCTCGCTGCATGTGCGCGCGTGTGTGTGTGGGTCTGCGTACACGTACGTTTCCTCTCCAAGAGAGGCAAGATAGGGGAGAGTATAAGGAATGATCCGAGATACGATTGTCTCTCGCGTACATGTGCGCGCCTACGTATCTCTCCCTCTCTTATATGTACGTTATATCTATCGCACATGTGAGATATGCGCGTGTGTGAGTCGGTACGATAGGAGTCTCTCTCTCTCTCTCTCTCTCGAGATGTGTATCGAAGACACGAGCCCTGGCAGCTCGCGAATGGAAATCGCGACGGGAGAAATATCTGCACCGCGGATAAAATCGAGCGCGGAGGAGGAACAATATCCGCGTGCTTCCTGTTACTGAAATTTCTTTATTACAGCGTGTCTCCGGTAATATATATATATATATATATGTATACCGGAGAGGCGGGAAGGGTGAAAAAAAGAATCTCTCGTATAAGCGAAGGATTTTTCGTACGACCCAGGGATACGTGGAAAAAGATCATATTGTTATTGGTTGCGCGATTGCGCAAGTGCCTGTATGCACGAGATGCGGACTGCGGCCACGCGACTGTAGAGAGCTACGGAGCATAAGCGCGATTGGAATTTCTTCGATTCGCTATGATTGTATTGTTCGCGGCGACGCGGTGTGTCCGTATAGGCGCGCGAGCACTCGCCTAACCGATTCTTATACAATTAGAAATCATTTCTAGCGTGCGCGAAAGGTTGTCTCCTGCAGTTGGCTAAATGTACAGCGAGCCACCGTCTAAGATAAGGATTATATATTTTCCATACCGGTGTTTACTGAATAATTCATCGATCGATCGAGCCCGCCTGTACGACTACACATCTGTGTTGACTTGAATGAATTTGCCGCACTCTATCGTCATGTCGATGCTCCTATAACATTTTATCATAGGATCCGATGACATTGTAATCATATTTAAATAAAATACGTTAGAATTTCTTTCGATTTATTTCGAATTACATTTTGTCCTGCGCAAATTCCGCCGACGAATAAATGTGTTTTGCATGACCCCGGCAACGAATACCACGCGATTCCTAAAAATACCACGATAAATGCAACACCCGTCCTTTGTTTCATTCCGAGGAACCCAACCCAACCCGCGCAATTTACGTACCTACCTATCCCAACCCCCCATCCCCCCGTTGACAAAAGACAAAAGGAAGCCGCATCCGCAAATCGGCTCCTCTCATCTTCGCCCGTATAGGCACGAAAAGCTCGGACAATTATCGCGAGAATCCCAAGGAGCCGTGCCGCACACCTCACGACCCGCGAATCAATTAAAAGCTAAGTGGAAACACGCACACCTGAACATATATCCTAGTGAGAGAGAGAACGGAACTGCGTGATTCCCGTGACCTTTTGTCCGATCGACCCTTGAACCGCGACTATACACACGCGCCATTTCCCAAGTAGAGCCAAACGGAATCTCTTATCCGGTATGATATCCGGCTCTCGGTAAACTCCAAAGCCCCTGCGCGTATACCGAGAGTTAAAGGGAATTAAACGAGCTTTTAGGAATTCGAGATTCATCGGCCACGAGAATATCCCATTCGCGGTCGCTTTACTCAGCCTCGCGGGTGAGTAATGCCGCGCCTGCATCGTTGCCGAGAATGCGATTCGACTTTTTTTCTTTTTTTCTACTTCGTAGGCTTTGTGTTAAATCGCTGCTGCGTTCATCATTTTTGTGTATTATTTTTCGGCCCGGTGCGGGGTATTTCAAGATGGAAATTGGTTTTTGCCTTCCGAGCTAATCAACGGTTTTCACCTGTAATGGGTCCTGGGTTGTTCCTGTAGGCAGGAATTTTCACTTTTACAAGATTTTATAGGATTTTTTTTCCTTTCATCGCGGCCAATTATTTGTAATTGGAGCTTCATTTAATATGGATTTTCTAAAGTTCATAATGCTAAAAATGATAATGAAAGGGATATTAAGATTTTCCACTGAGATACTGCGCGATGTGACATAGGCTATTGAAATTTCTGATTAGTTTACTTCAGTATTGAATTAATCATGTATTATAGAAATATATGCAAAAGCCAAGCGATTAAGCAAATTAAAACGAGCGTGATAAATTATTTGCACTAATTACATTCACTCCTTGTCACGGATAATGAATTGTTTCTTAACTATAGAAAAATCGCACAGTATATATAATTAATATCTACACGCATTTTTTCTTTGGCATTGCGAAAACGTTACTGCGAACAAAATTGTCAGATTCTTCTACTCTATACTTGAATATCGTTGGAAAAAATCAAGCTGATGATAAACATCGATGAAAAGCAGATTCGTTAGGTTTTGAATGTCGCATCGATGCAGGATAAAAAGAAACAAGCGTATTCATTAAGCCATTTCCTTCGCCACTTCCTTTTTACTTGAGCAACCGCATCTATATTCGTAGCGGAACGAAACGCAAATCGCGCCGATCCGCGACTGCGTCGGCAGTGTCAGCTGATTAAAATCAAAGCGCCGCGGCAGCTGATAGTTCAATCGACATGCAAGATCGACGGCCACCGTTAGACTCAATGCAATATAATGAAAAATCTCGCTTAGCTCCCGAAGGTTCGCGCTTTTTACCGGAGCGAACGGCTGCTAGTCAAACGAATCAAATATTTCGTTTCGACATCGGAGTCGCGCGGCAGTTCTATATTTCGTCTCTGTAAACCTATACACCTTTTCTCTCTCTCTCTCTCTCTCTATCCATCTATCTTTCTTCACCTCTCTCGTGTAAGCACCTTTTTTTCCACGCTCACTCGAATCGACACTTTCATTCCGCCTCTGTGCGCGCCTGTCGGTATTTATATTTTTTTTATTATTATTCTCCGGCGCGCGCGATTATTGAAATAATTTTCACGTGGATTGTGAAATCGCGCGCGGCGCGGTTAATTTCTAATGTAAAAGGTGACAGCTTTGGTCCTATTGGATAAATAATATAAGAACGTTTTTTTTAAATGTAACTTTTAGTTTCAAGTTGCAAGTAGGTGCGCGCGGGTCGTTCCCGTGCCGCGCCGAATAACCCAAATATTTCACCAATGAGTATGATTAATTATTTAACGCTCGAGTAACTATGTCATTTGACGCACTTCTCGAGCCGATTTGCACGTATTTTCGCTTCAACTCCGGCTCTCCTTTATCCTGGCTTTTAATGCCCTGCGTAACGCTCCGACTGTTTATCTTTATTATTTTAATGGCTTAATGACACGTACTTTGCCACCATTGCTTTCAAAAACAATACTCGCGCCGCGCTAAACCTGTTTGCCGATCCGCTGCAAATAAATGCCAACGTCAAAATAACGGGGTAATAAAATATCCCTAACCTGGTAAGACCTTGCGTGATACCTTCCATTAGACATATAGAAATAGCTTAAACTTTACCGCCACATTCGTCGATATAACCACTACTAATTTGAAAAACTTGCGAGGGTTCAATTAGCACTGTACAGCCAATAACCACGAGCGAACCTTTCCTCGACATCTCTCACTCGCATTCACCGAAATCGCTCGATCCATCCTAACCCAACCCAACGGTCCCCCTCTCAAGCAGTTCGTTCTCCTGCCGCGCTCACCTCTCTTTCTCTATGCTTGTATACAGTCGTGCACTGCAAGTCGAGATACACATGTATATACAAAGCGCCGGCGCACGAAAATCCAAAGCGCGACTTTTTGCCAATGAAATTCACACGCTCGCTCCGCTCCCCCCCCTACTCCATCGCTCCCGCAACTCGAAGTCGAAAGGAATCCAGCAGAAAGAATTTATAGGGCGGCCGCGTTGACATAATCGCCGCTCCTATGCTTACACTACGGGGGTTTGCAGCTGTCGGCGCCCGCGGGAAGTTGGCCAGCGGCGATTTTTCCTCTTTCTCTCTCTCTCTCTCTCTCTCTCTCTCTATCTATGTATCTCGCGAGTGACTGAGACCAAGAGTGTGCAGGTACACGTGCTGCACCGACGATTCCGATCGCAACAATACCGCTATTTTTTATATTCTCCTTCCAATACGGCAATCTCCTTTTTTTCCTCCTCGCAAGATTGTGCACAGTGCAGAGAGGCTTAGTACAGCGGGGTTCTGGCGTTGACAGCGCGACCGTCTCGAGGTAGTATATGTATATATATAGGCGCAGGCGCGCGCGCGCAGTGCCGCGTTCGGCCGAGGTCGATTTAGCGCGCTAATGGCTCTCGACGCTTAAACGCTTGGCCGAGTTATTTTTATCATTAGATTGGACCAGCGCCTGGGCTTTATGGGAAGCTAATGGGCTATGAAGGAAAACCTGAAGAATTCTCGCTCTCTGTATATACACATATATATATATACATCGACGGATTGAACGACTCGTGCGAAGTACGCGCACACACTGTACCACTTGTACGCGAGCAAATTTATCGATGTTTGGACGTGAGCGCGCGAGTCTCTTTTCTTTTTCTTTTTTATACGCCTGCTAAACGCGCGCTATACAAGGGCGGTAACGATGCATTTGCGAAATTGGTAATTTATGAATTGGTTAGTTTTTCGGGCGTGGTTAACACGTGTTTCCAGTTTCGTTGCAAGTGCGCGCGTGTGTGTGTGTATGTTGGCGAGCAGCCGTTAACGTAACCAGTCGTTTGTACACTTGACATGAAAATATCGATCTATATATATACTGTTTCTCTCCCCCAAATCGACAGATTAATGAATTTTTTGAGAAAGCCATTAAAAACAGAGCCAGAAGAGCCATAGCAATAAAAATGGCTGAATGACGATTAATATATATAAAATCGCTTTCACCTCGTTCGGAAATGCCATCACAATGACTCGTTAAAAGACACTTAAAAGGCGTCCGTCTCCGCAAACTCTTCCTAAAAAGACGCGCGAGCTCAAAAAGTTTTATGGGGTCAAGAATCCCCGTTTTCTTCCTTAGCCTCGCCAACCGCAGCTATTCCCAAACACTTGCAATGTATATATATATATATATATATATCTCCATCTCTCGCTCATTACATTCACACTTTCCATCCCGCTGTCTCGTCAGTCATCTCCGATAAATAATCAGACCGCACGACTAACACAAGTGCCCTCGAGCTCTCTATTATAACCTGCACACACGTATATATAATATGTAAGCGTGTGTTTGTCCGTCTCTTAGGTTCAAGTCTGGGCGGGGGATGTTACGCAAACGGTCGCGGCGGTGGCGGCGACGGCGAGGTGATATTATTGATACTCCTGCCGGTGGCGTTTTATTTTATGTAAAAGCCACGGCGTTGCGTCATCGAGCGAAAGCAAGAAAGAGAGAGAGAGAGAGAGAGAGGGAGAGATGCTGGACTACACAAGGGGCCAATGGAAGTTGGGGAAAAGGGGGCCAGCCGCGCCCCGCGTGCTTGACATGTATATCGGCTCGTCGTGCGCACGCGAGCTCTCTCTCTCTCTCTCTCTCTCTCTCTATGTATATGTGTATCGAATTTGGGTGCGAGCGCGCGCGAGAAGTGACGGTGAATGTAAGTCGTGTGTGACTGCGGGGGACTGGACGTAGAAGCGGAGAAATTTTCGCGCAAAGTGGATATATATACGCGATGGCTGCTGGGGACGCGGACTATTATATAGGAAAGTTGGGGCTTCGGGGGATTTTGCTCGGACGGTTTTCACAACACAATGTACCTGTGTCGGGAACACTTGGGGTTTAGGATAATTTTCTACCTCGAGAGACTTTGGGATATAATCGGACTCAGATTTCTAGAAGCTTGTTATTAGGATTGTTGATATATAAACTGTGCCGGCGAGATGGTTATGGAAGTTATCGAGTGTAGTACACGTCAGTCATGCCTAGACTACATGCACATTTTATGTATATACAGATCTATCGACCATATCGTTTGAATTTACTTAGCTACATTTGTGTTCAAGATCCATATATATATTCCTTTAAAGCTGCACGGACTTCGAACTTGATTGCCTGGTGCGTTTTTTTTTATTAATTTAAATTAAACCATCGTATAGGGCAGGTATGCACCGCGTATACACACATATAATTACAGCCTGCGCAACAATTTCAAAACAAATAAAGTTTAATGTATCAGTCGATCAACGGCTATGATTGATTGCATCAATGAAAAGTCGGGGCCTCTGCAGCTCTCACAGCGAACAGTCCATTATATAAGTGTGATGAATTCGCGTGTATATAGGCCCGAGCAAAGAGTCAAATTAGCGCGAACAATCACATGCAGACAAAAAGGCCCCGGCATCAGCAGCTGAGCTGCAGCTGTATACAGAACGAAAAAGAAACTTGACAAATTGCGTTACGTCTCGCGGGCTCTTTTCATAGTGTCTATATATATGCGCAGACTACTCGAACACGAATCCAGTATACTTATACACTCTCGATTTCCTGAACTCCCTTAACCTTTTATATATATACGTCTCTCTATTTCTTGACTTGCACAGCTAGGTGGAAAAAGATCGTGTTGGCCCAATTAAACCGTTGGCTCGAGATATTTGAAAAGAAGAGGGAAAAAAGGTGAATTCGATTGTCGTAACCGAGGTGTATTATCCCAACGTCGAGTAAAGAATACAATATGTACAAGGTATATGCGGCGTAAAACGATTACTGCTGTGCAGTTGGGTTTATATTGCCGATCGGTACGAGCTGCTGCTGCTGCTTCTGTTGCTCCTGACATTCGATCGCCGGCACTCGGAAGCCTGTCTTTTCCAACATCTCTATATAATTTTATATTTCGCGGGGCTGGAGTAGAGCTATTTCTTTTTCTTCCACGGTTGTGCACACCGGAACTGGTCTCAGTATTTCGAGTGTACGTTACATCGCGCACAATACGATTTTTTTTGAAAATTTCCGACCCAAGTTTCTTGATGACTGTACTGTTATATAGCAATTATATAGAATTCTATAGAACCTGCACGAGTCAAATTTTAATGCTGCATATACAGAACACGACGATGGCTAGAATTAATTTTAATATTTCGAGGACCAATTGCGCAATCTGCTCGTATCGATATAACGAACCCATATAGACTTTAAACACATCGAAGGTAGAAAGAAGCTAATTCCTAACTGTATAAGTGCAACAACGAAAACTCACTCGGCATCTAATCAGCGGTCACCAGCCAGGTATCCACCCCTCGAAGCCAATAACATCTCCTCAGCCACATTCTCTCCGCCCAGACAATCGTCCAACGGAGAATCGTGACGAGCTCGAGCGCATTGCAGCTCTCGGTTGCACTTCCGCGCGCCTGTAGCCACGCTCTGTTTGCCGATTTAACGCACCTAAATTTATGCTTCACGCCCGGCTACACCTTGTTCATTCGATCCTTCTCTCTCTCAAGTTCGCGCACATCTCGCGTAGATCGTTGTCTCTTGGTATAGACACAGGCAAGCGGCGATCGGACCCCTCGGGGTCGCTGCGCAGTGCACAAGTTGTACGTTTCCTGCTCGACCCCGCGAGAGAGTCCCTCTCTGTGTTTTTTTTCCAACGAGATTGGATTAGAAAAGGCAAATGTAGAGGAGGAAGTCACGAAGCTTATCCGCTTCGCCTCCCGACCGCACGCCGCCAGGAACCTGCGAACGATGAATTGCGAACGCGGCCTGTGCAGTATATGTTAGAGGTCAGCGAGAATCGATCCTCGGGAGCGAACCAATTGGGTACTGCGCACCGGCGATTGTTTATAGACCGATGATAGGCCTTGTTGGAATTCAATCGATTTGTCTTTTAGCTTACACTGCACGGATCGATGCGCTTATTTACTTGCGAGCGAACCGATTGTTTATACTCGATTGTGTGCGAGCCGTGGATTTAATATCGTTTTATTAGTTTTGATGGAATAATCTGGAAGTGAAAGGTGCATTGGAAAAATGTTTGTTATTGCGGTGAAAATAAAGATGTATCTCGGTAATAACAGGTAAATTGGAAGAACTGTATTAATGCGTTACTCGGGATCGAAAAGTTATATTTATATGTCATTAATTTGGACGTCGAGCCATCCATTGTTGCACCAATTAAAACTTTCCTACTGTTCATTAATTTTCCATTTAAAATTTAAAACCCCGTAACGATTTCACAACGCGCGCACTTAGTATAATTCACAAACACATAAGATTAACGAGTATAATTTTACTTTTTACGCTGCGGCAGGTACTATGTGTAGGCCTGTATACGAAAAAAAAAACCTGAAACGCTTCACTTTCTACATAAATCAAATATTCACACTGTATCAAAACGGATATATGTATATAATTCCACCTATCAAACTCCGACGCTCGGAGCATTAAATTCAATTGTCTAATACACACTCTTCCCCTCATTACTGTATTCCTCCTTCGCTTTCTACGCACAGATTTTTTTTTCCTTCGCATTTTCCATTGTCGGCAAATCCATAATGCGTTGATCAAAGATGCCTAGGAAAGTGCTTTTTATATATTCAGGGCTCGTCAGGTGCCGTTGACGCGTCTAGAGCTCAGACGCCGATGCGGCTTAATAGAAGTGATTGTGTACAGGCGTGAAAACTGGCAGCCGCTCCAATGCTTATCTCTCTATATGTATAGGCGATGCGTGAGTATGTGGCCGGGAAACGGTTATTAACGAGGCTCCCTTTTTCACGCCTCGTGAAAAAATAATAAACGAAACGAGCTCGACTCGGTGCGGAGCCACTTCGCCGCGAACTTTCCCATTACGTGACGTAGCTCGCCGCCGCCGCTACTCGACATTGCGCTTCCGGCTCTCGACTATCACTTTTTGAACGCGCTGCCCACCTGTTTATGTGTACGTGTGTGTGCCTGCACTGAATACAAGGCATTTAAGCGAACGGATACAAGTGGAGTCTATCGATTTTCGAGTGCTGCAGAATGAGCTTTTTTTTTCACTCGGATCGGCGGAAAGTTGCTCAACTGGTATTTTATCGGTCGCGCCGCGTTGACTGTCTCTAGTTCTTTTGTTTGGTTCCTTTTTCGCTCACAATTAGCTCGATGTACAGCGGGAAATTCTGTTAATTCCTCGCTTCGATAAGGATTATGTTTATTGATCTGTTGGGGATCATGATTTTTACATGAGGCTGAGCCGATGTAATATGTAACTGCACTTAACGGTTCGTTTGCACGCGGCGCGGGTTAATATATTCTTTTGGTCAACGAGAGAAATAATTAAAAATTTATTTATTTCATATGTGTATGTGCGTGTATGTGTATAATCTTGGCTTTGCAAAAAAAGTAAGTGCGCTTAACGATTTCTAATAGGAAATTATGCGTACTTTTTCCTTGTAAAATAAAAGGCTTCAATTTTTCAGTGATTAATGCATGTTGTTTATAAAATTAAAGATTACACGTGCAGTGAAACTTTGACCAATCATTTAATAATTTTTAACGATAAATGTGTACGATTCAGTTCGGATAATAGCCAATAAAGTATAAAACTACTCATCTCCAAGTACAATTTGAATAGTGAACAAAAAAATAATTTGTACGAGAATATGCTAATCCCTTTGTCGAAAATTGAAAACGTTTTCGAAACGAAAGAGAGAGATGAATTATTCACTCTCTTTTATGACATAATTAAGTTTGTTACTTGATGTCTCCCTTCAGAATACCGGGGATTTCCTTTTTGAAAGTCTTAATTTATTCCATAGAATTTATTAAAGTGAAAGGTAAAATAAACATGAAGAGCTATTAACAGATTTCATTTTGATAAATGATTGTATTTAGATCAATAAATCAATGAAGTTTTTAATTCAATCTTCTCATTACCGATAAAACGCTCACATTAATAGTTCACTAACTTTATATAGAGAAATAATTCACTATTACTATACTTGCTTTACCAATGCGCTCGAGAAAATAAATTTGTCTAAAAGGAAAAAAAACAGAACAAGAACGGTACGCAGACTGAAACGCGCTTACACGGAATATTAAGTTAGCAGTTAAAGTTTTAAATTATAACTGTCTCTTATCTTGATTATCATTGTTGACATCGCTCGCAAGAATACTCGAGAAATTAAGAATTCATGGTAAAATTCGTGCAGTATGAAAATACTAAATAATATACAAGGAAATTTACGACTGTTGCCGGTGCATTTATTATAATCATACACGACAAATATGTATTTTGTGTAACTGATATTTTTGCTTTTTACACGCATTAGAATTATTTTATTTTAAGACGTGGTTACATAAACTCATACTCCGTGCATTCAATCTAAATATATAGTATTTTAATTTTGTAAATATATATTTTATTTTAAAAAGGAAAGTGCAATTTATTAGTTATTTTGGGTTTTAAAGTTTATCGTTGAAAAAATTACTAAATTTAATAAGAATTTGATAATGATAAGAATAGTCGATACAAAAATAAATTGGCTAATTAAATTAAATTGGCTGCTAGGACAAAAGAGTATGTCCCTTTCAGATTCCAAAAGGATCGATGCACTTCCCGTTGGTATATCCAATACATTCGAAGGATACACAATGTAGCAGCATTATTTTCAATACCCCTTTTAAGTTGATCGCTCCATATAACTTCCTTCTCGGCAAAGATCCTTCGCAAACCTCACAATCTTTCCTCGTAAATAACATCATCGCACATCATTAAACCTCTACTGTATTCATCCAAAACAAAAAGAAAAACATCCCAATTTCCGAGACCCACTCGTTTCAGACGATCGTTTGTACCTTTCCTCTCGGGAGCTCCGCGCGCACACGCATCGGGCCAAAAATTCCCAAGGATAATCATCATCGACGCCCAAGCTTTTGGTCGCCTCATATTCTTTTTTCCCCGCAGCAGCGGTTGTTCACCTTGAGAGAGAAAGAAAGAGAGAGAGAGCCGAGGCCACCAAGGTCGCGGAAACGGGAAATAGATCAGTGCTCGCGCGCGGCTAGCCTTTTCCCTTTCTATATATGTATATACATAAGAGTGAGCGTTAAGCGTGTCCTCTCTTATGTGGTGTGCATGCACCTGTAAAAAGTCCTCGCTGCCGCGCTGCTCCGCATCGCACAACCTTTCACTCTCTCTCTCTCTCTCTCAAGAGCTGCGGCGGCGGCGCGACCAAGTGGACTGCCCGAATTCCGAGGAATGCCCGCCGTGCAGCCGAGCGATTTATATTATTATGCATGTGATATTTATGTACGCGGAATCGAGTAAAGAGGGAATATACGGAGGTTACGTGATTTACGCGCTTGGGCGCAGAGGCGAGAGAGCGATTTTTCCGTACGCGTATACATATACACAGAATACGTACGTCCGGGGAGTAAATTATTTTGCGCGCGGCGGGCGGGCGAAGGGCGGGATATGCATTTGGCTCGCACCGGGGATAAATGTCCGGCTGAAAAATTGCCTCTCTCGATCCGCGTTCGAAGGGTATACGCCCGCGAAATGTGAACTTTCACTGCGGATTCTTCTCGGACCACGTGTCCTGATTGGGAACGGTGAATCCGAACGCGATATTAAGATTCGATTTCGTTTTAAAATCGAAATCGCGACGAGTCCGAGCGAGCGACATCTGCATATAAATATATTATTTTATTGATCTCATGTGTTGTTAATACGCATAATTTTCTATTAAATTGGTATGCTAATATTTAAATAAAGTTCGATATGACATTTATTTGTCATGTAAATTGTATATTTACGGTTAAAATCGATGAGTTTAATATTTACAACTTCCTATATTTTTTCGGTTAGTTCGATACGATAAAGAACATACCTGAATTTTTCAATAGCAGGATCCGTCAAATTTTTTTATACCCATAATTGATTTTGACTTACCTGTAATAAAAAGAGAAATTTATTAGTATACATGTATGAATTATCGAGCACATATAATAGGCACATTATAAGGTGCGTATCATAAAATGTTGTGAGTTCATATTAACTTCAAAACATCTTGAGTTCAAAAAAAAACTTTAAAATAAATAACTATAAACATGAGATTTTTTCTGTATTAAAAATCAAAATATTAAAAAAGATTAATTTGTTATTATGTTATGTTATAAAATTAAAAAATAAGGACTTTCTACAAAAATTATATTCTCGTCTGATTCAACTGAACATACAACATAACTCCGAAAATATCTTCTTATGCAGTCTATCAAATACTTCTGTAATCTAAAAAATGATAAAACTTTGACATTTAGAATGATATTACTCCGTAACTAGATGGTCAAAAATTAAAAAAAAATTCTGAAGAAAAATTTTTTTTACGTGCCGTCGCCATTAAAGTTTAATAAATTTGCAAATTTTAACTGACAATATTACAAAAACAAGGTGGTCAATCAATCCAGAATTTTGTATACATACTCATTACTACATATATTAATTTTATACTAAATTTCATACAATTTGCAATACTTTCGATTTAGGAAAGAACTACCTTAAAGAAGAATGCTAAAAATTTCCTCCTACCGAAGGCTTATTAAATTCATACAATGATTTACAGAACATAAAAGCATTCAATTTAAAATCAAATTGAACCTCCTCAACTGATGAGAAGGTTATTAAGAAATTGAAAATTCAATTTACGTTACAATGAAAGTAGATGCATACCGAGTACAGTAAGACATCAGTTTAATTCCATTAAATTTTTTTAACTTTCTCTTCAGGTATAGTTGAGTTAATTTATTTGTTGTTTTTAAGTTATATTTTTTTTT
>UELU01142873.1:0-49770 GCA_900490025.1 Megastigmus dorsalis | reverse complement strand
AACAAGGTGGTCAATCAATCCAGAATTTTGTATACATACTCATTACTACATATATTAATTTTATACTAAATTTCATACAATTTGCAATACTTTCGATTGAGGAAAGAACTACCTTAAAGAAGAATGCTAAAAATTTCCTCCTACCGAAGGCTTATTAAATTCTTACAATGATTTACAGAACATAAAAGCATTCAATTTACGTTACAATGAAAGTAGATGCATACCGAGTACAGTAAGACATCAGTTTAATTCCATTAAATTTTTTTAACTTTCTCTTCAGGTATAGTTGAGTTAATTTATTTGTTGTTTTTAAGTTATATTTTTTTTTCATTCCAAACAGTAATATAAATTTTTCATGTCATTTTTTTACATAAAACAGTTGAGTTGGATCAACTAACAGTACTTGGTATAACAAAATATTTCATTTAAGTTCATTTACTTATTGACATCTCAATAATAGCCTATAAGCTTGAAATTTATGGAGCAACAACTTAAACATTAGTCATAAAGGAATTTAGATAACGTATTGCACCATTTCCGATGCCCCGCTCAATCACAGTTCCAATATTTCAGGAAGCATCGCTGACTATAAAAGCGATCGAGCGCAATTTCGACAAGATCCATCCGGATCCACAACAATTCGGAATGATTTTCGCAAAACACCCGACTAGACACGCATCCTACATAAACTCACTGCACGTGTTTCCCGTCTATACACACACACACACACACACACACACACACACACATATCGATAGGAAGAGAATCTCTACGAGCTCGCGAGATTTATGGGCTATGCGCGTGAACGATGACCTGTTAGATCCTATGTTTTACCAGTACCAGCAGCAAAAGCTCCGCTATATACAAACGCTTGACCAGTCGGCCATTTAACTGTCTCGCCTATAAGGCCTTCGATAAATATTCATTAAAAGAAAAAGGCACTCACTACTACTGTGCGCTAGAGCACCAGCAGCTGTCGATGTCCGAGCGAGACAGAGACAAAGGGGGAGGAGAGGAGGGGGGGAAACAACGAGGGAACGAGAGGCACAGTTGTCGAGTTGATTAATTGCACGCGCCGATGGACGTGCGCCTGATTGAGAAAAAGTGTGGGATTTTTTTTCGTTTCGGATTTTTAATCGTCCAACAGAGCGTGACATGCTAAGTATTTTTTTTCATGCTCGATCGAGCTGCGCTGCCACGATATTCTCGTGTAGGGGTGGAGACATTGGCTTGTTATCTGTTCATCCAACGATTGAATTGTTCGAATTACGAATGCAAAATGTTGTATTGTATAAAAAATTATCAATACATATAGTTTATAAGTGAATAAACTTTTCGAACGCAAGTAATCGACATTGTTCAGATACGCGTACCGGTTGTACATAAATCAGAAATAGCAGACGCACTGCACGAGTTATGCTAGTTATAGTCGTTGAACCCGAGACTATTAATTTACTGTAAAACTAAAAGAGCCACCGCGAAGAACTTGTATGGTCTCCACGTAAATAACCGTCGCGAGCTGCACACCAATGTCAAGGAAATAAATACACTGCACGGCAGTGCATTTAAAACCGTTTCAGCATTCTAGATTTACCGATAAGACGGTAAATGAAGTCGTCCTAGAGAAGATAAACTGTTTGTTTGCGCGTTAAAAAAATTTTACTGCGTAGAAGAAGACGTGCTTTGGGAATCGTTGTATATTTGCTTTGAAAATACAGCCGCACTTTACTCTAGCACTGCGTCCCAGAAAGACTTATGTATATACGTCCAGCAACAGAGAGAGCGTATGAATATTCATATCGACTGTGAGAAACAGTTTTCGCCACCAAATTACGATTCTAACGACTCATGTTTTATTCTAATGAGCCATCGATTACGTTATACGAGCTGGTCCTCGTGTCCGCGATAAGCACAACACAATTAACTCGTTATTTATTGCGTTTAAATAGCGACTCTATCAAAAACATAAATCCAAGAACATTGCTGTATTATTTTGTGTGTGGTATTATTGTTATCATCGAGAAGTGTATAAAATTCATTTTATGCCACAATGGACGGTACTTAGAAATTCCTACTATCAAGATTTACTTACTGGTCCGCGAGCACAAGTATATCCCAGCCAAAAAGGAATCGCGATAGAAATGGGATTTTTTCACTCTAGGATAAAGGCGTGCACGCACGGTATATAAGCAAGGAACTAATTCTCTATATACTAACCGATTCAACACAGACAATTATCCGCAAATAAATGTCCCGCCAATCACAATAGAAATTCACGCTCCACTATCCAGTCGGCCAGCCAAGCTATCCTTTCTCAGCTTATTATATATACACATAGCCACGGTACTCTTACAAACAAGACGCACGCACACACACGCGATTGCACCTTGCAATTTCGCGTACAATTATTCAACTCGAGTGCGCTGGCGAACCCGGCGCGCCGCGCACAGAAACCGGAATTTCCATAAATCCCGAAAGTACACGCACGAGTAGTGTTACGATAGGAATTACTCGGCGGTATATATAATGACCGAGGCACGGCGCGGTCATACGAAAAAGAGACGAAAAGGAAAGATGAAAAAAGGAAAAAAGGGAGAAAAAATAAAAGCGAGACGCCGCCACCGCCGCGCGGTTTTCTCATGAGTACACACAGCGTGCAATGCGCGCGCTTTGAATTCGCCAAGAAAAACTCGAGTATGCGCGCACGCGCGTACCCGACGAATTTATGAGCTCGCAACCGCCGCCGAGAAGCACTGCACATATTACGGATGAGATATATGTACAAAGACAGCCGAGAGGGAAGAATGTCGGCGGGCACGCGAGGAAAAACGTAAATAATCGGAAGGAAGATGAGAGAGAGAGAAAAGCGCAGGAAAAAAAAGAAAGACTGCGCGAGTTGCCAGCGCTTAATAACGATATCATTGTGTGCAGTTTGTTATACTACGGACGCGCGCTATATATAGCGTACGCGTGGAGTTTCACTCTCACTTCGGGCCGCGCCGCGAGTACATTACACACTGCACACGCGTACGTACGTGAATTATGGTACATGTGTTGGATGGCGCCGCTCGCTAGCGCGTGCGTTTCGTTTGGCGCGCCAAAGTGAAACGAATCTTAAATCTCGGCTCGCCGTGCCGTGCACGCGGTACGTATGGCTGCAGCCTCTCTATGCCTGCCTGCGGTGCAGGAGAGAAAATTTTCGCCTCCGTTGCCGACTACCTGACTGCCGCTGCCGCTGCTGCAGCCTTACGACTTTCGTCGGTCTCGCTCGGTCTCTTTTTCTCGCACGCGCGGGAGACGAGTGGAAGGTCGGGATGTGGAACACGAGCGCGCGAGCGGACAGATGATTTTTCCACGCCGCGGACTCGCGAGACGCCACTGGGATTTTCACTTTTTTAACGCGCGTGTATGCGAGTGTAGCGCGCGCGTGTGTGGAGCAGTTTGATGCTCGTGTTACTGGCGGGTATACGTGTCGGGATGCGGAAACTCTTCTTTTTCTTTTTATTCGCGGTTAATTTTATTGTGCACTCTTGTTTCCTTTCCTTAAATTAAGGCCATCTCATATGATACTTTTATAGTGGACTTTAGTTTTGGAAAAGAGATATTAAAAATATTTGCTGTTTCGAATGCAACAATTTCATATTTTTGGTGATCTTATCATGCGACAAGTACGCAGAAAGTACAAGATATAAGAAGACATATAAGTAGATATAAGCGTAGATATAGCATAATTAAAGATAAATCTGAATATGCGCAATACATTATAATAGGATTCGAGTGCTAAAATTCTAGTTTATGGATAAATTGACTGAATATTTAAAAAAAATTCTAATCCATTCTCTGAAAATTTTTGCTCAAAAATTGAGAGCCTGAAAATATTCGAATACATTCACAAACAAAGCGCTACGTTACATACAGGCAGTCGTATATATGCACATAGGAATTTAATGGCCGGAGAGCAATTCAATTGATACAACGAACACGTTATATCCGCGGATTTTCTTCGTTCCTCCATTATTTTTTCCCCACTTTTCTTTATGATCCGTTTGTGTGCGATTTACGTAACGATCAGCTGGTCGCGTGTAATTATATCGGATCGAAATTGATTACAAGCCGATCGAATAAAAGCGCGCGGCATTTCATCGACCAATCGGCCTCTTTGACTTTGCGCTCCTATATACAGGGGGGATATATAATGTGAGAAAATAATTTTAGACGCGCGCGGACGTACGTATACACATCGAATTAAGATTCAATATCGTGTAAAATGCGATTGTAGGTGCCTTTTTTCCCTCCTCTCTCCCTCTCTCTCTCTCTTCGTACTTCGCGAGTTCATGGGAAAATATTGGAATCGCGCGGCTCCCTAGACATTCTTTTCGCTGTGATAATATTATAATTTTCAATTAATTGGTACACGTCACTTACGTATTCTGGATCTTTTTTCTTGTATCGCGACAGCGATTCATGAAACTTTCAAGTGAAACAGAACAATGACTATCGAATGATTGGTTTCCTAAGAAATGTAATTGTAAATCTTGTTTATTTTTTTCTATAGTTTCACAATAATTCATATACGTTTGCACCACCAAATGGCATTATATTTAAATTAGTTCAATAATTTTTAATTTAAATCTTATTTTATTTAAAATTACATTTTTATTAAAACTTACTTAAAAAAGAGTTTCTGTTTGATACAATCAATATTACATGTTTTTATTTCTCACCCAAATCTATGGATCTATTACATTTCCTTTTGTGAATATTCATTGTATATACAGTTATTTTTTTACCTCAATTTTTTCTAAATAAAATTATAAATATTATAAATTTTCTAAATATATTCTGCAACAGATAACCCTATAATTTTCAACAATTGAGTAATAAACTAGCAGAATAAAAATACGACAATTTAGTTTTTTTTTTTAATATCTTGTGTTACATCAATCGTACAAAATAAAGTAATTTATTTCAAGGTATAGAATAGTTTAGGCGTAATTGAACTTGGTTACTGTGTACCATTGTCGCTTAAATATTTAATAATATAGTGCCTTTGAAAATCGATGATTACAGATTTTCCTTTTACAATTACCATGGCAACATAATTTTTATTCGAGGCACTCTAAATATCGTATAGGAGAATCACTCAAATTTGACGTTGCTACCGATAAATAGTATGTTGCCATAGTAATTTTTACTAAACATTTACAATGCAAGGTATGTAGAATGCGCATGCCTGTAGAATAATGTATAATTATACTAAAAGCATAATCATATAAAATTAATTTAATTAGTCTATGTCCAGTATGGCAGGAAATACTTTAGAAATATTAATTCTTACAATCGCTGGTATTTGCACAGTAAGACCTGGCATGAGAACTACTGCGTATATTCTGTTAAAAATAGTATTAGGCTTAAATTTTCTAAAGGCAAATGTATACAATAGGGACATGCACTCAAAGAGTGTACAAAATTCAAGTATAATTTCGGTAATATCAAATTTTTTACTTTATTATAATAACAGTAATTTTATGATATAACATTAATTTTTTTAAAAGAAAATATTAAATCAAATGTTTATATTTTAGTTGAAAATATTCAATAAATGCTTCCCATATAAAAAAGAAGTAATTGTAATAACAACGAATTCGAGCTACACATATTTTACTATCAACCAATTACACACGAATGTAATAATTTTACTTGGATTGAATAAGCGTGATAATGTACAGCCAGCCAAAGACAAATCGAGACTTTATAAACTGAATCCAAACGATCCATTATTCGTACCCCATGCAGCGAGAAAGTTCATCGTTGCTGAATTCAACACAAAAGCATTAAAACAGGCATTGTACAAGCTAAAGAATTCGATTTGGTGGAATCGAGATGGATACTACATTGTCGAAAATGTACGAACGAACAACAGCTGTGAAAGTGCTTACGCGCATTTAAAACTTGTTTGGAATTTCGGAATACTCTCGGCCGTTTTTATATGTCGCGATTTAAAACACAACCTCCACGCGTTCACATTCAACTCTTTTACCAATCGGATTCCAACTTTTTGGACGGAGACCCGGAGTTACGAGCAAGAAAATGGACATCCTTTTAGGTTGTTCGAGAAGTCGTACAAAGCATCGAAAGGTATTTATGTTTAATTCTCCGAATACAGAATATTCTAAATTGTTTAACATATTTCCTTTTCGTGGATAATGTGGAAATAAAATCATACTAGTTTTAAATTGAAAAAAAACGTAAAATCTGGTTTCATTAGACAAGTGGTACACGATCTTGTAAATATTTGTACGTCTGTTGGAACTGGTTTATTTGCAAGATATGCGACTAGTTATTGAAATAAATATTAAAATGTAAACGATTTTGAATTTGAATCGTGAATAAAATATTCATCAAAAGCAAGATCATGTGCTACATGCTTTCAATATATTTCAACATATTACTAAATAAATGAACCTATTACCTATAAAAAGTTGTACTGCATTCTTTTATAAAATGTTCCTTTCGTACAGATTTATCATGGATATGTGCAGCTTTAACTTTCGATAAAATATCGACTCTAGGAGGTTATCCAATAAAAGTAGTTGGATTTCCCATAGCAAATGTTAATCCTTACAAAACTAATGCAAAAGGATTCAAAATTCGCGGAATAGCTGGAACACTCGGTGACATTCTGATGGACAAAGTGAACGCAACGCCAATTCTGACTGTGCGACCAGCTACCGTTCGAGGTTTCATCGATGGAAATGGCACACCCCATGACGTCCAGAGAGATGTCCTGTACGGAAAGTACGATATGCAATTGAACTCGGAACTTCAACGAGACATTTGGAGAAATGAGGTCAACACCTTCGTTTTATCAGGCTTGTGCTACGCTATAAAGATGGAATTGGTTCAAGTTCACAAATACTTTCTAGCATTGTTCACCGTATCTATATGGCTCTTCTTAATTGCGACGCTTACAATAGTTATAATTATTTTTAAATATATGCTGAAGAAGCCTTACGTAGACATAGGCTTAGAGATATTGCGAGCTTTAGTTGGACATGGGATGCGTATGGAACCTAATTCTGGGCGGCATCAAATCGTATTCTTGGAGATTGTATTTATAATTATGGCGATGAATTTCTTCTTTCAAGGAAAACTCAGCGCGTTACAAACTGCCCCAAAATATATCAAAAGCATCAAATTCCCGGAGGATCTGGTTAAATACAAGTACAAGATTTACAGCGAGAGTCAGTATTATCAGCATTTTTATGGCACGATCTTCGCAAGATACGCCATTCTAAATAATAGCAGCGGGGAATGCATTGAGATAGCGAAGGTAGAGCCTAGAGTGGCCTGCGTAATCGATTGTTACTCTGCAAAATCTAAGGTACCCAATGACGAGATGTACATATTAGAGGACGACTTGTACAAAAAATTTTTTGTGGTGATGCTTCGCGACGACTATTATCTGCGCAAAACTATCGAAAGGATTTATCATAGATTGTACGATCATGGAATAACCCAATTCATCAAATCGCTTGTATATCACAAAATGGTCTTGTACCAGAACCACTTTAATTTAGTCGGCAGCGATTATCGCGCGATAACTCTTAAACAAATAACATACGCTTTTAAGTTTCTAATCAATGGATTATTTCTATCATTTCTCATTTTTATCATTGAAGTGACTATCTGGATCAATAAGAATGCTAAAAGAATACTAATGTATTGCGTTATTACGTTAATGTGATTAAAAAGTAGGAATTATAAGTGTGGCTACCTAATTTTTTTAATCTTCCTCTAACGAATTAATAATTCAATTAGTTAGAAACTGTTTCCGTACTACATTGTACCTTCGAATAATCTCAATATAAATAAAAACAAATTTGTGGTTTTCATCAACGATTATTTTTGACCTAATTAATTAACTCATTTTTAAAAACAACACTATAACTTTCATATTCAACATTTAGAATCTTATGAACGTAAAAAAAGGAAGTAAGGTTAACTGCCCTCGGAGAGCGCGAAAACTGTCAACCCAAACCGGATATACCAGAAAATAGCCGAAAGTAATCCGCGCGCATTCCAATCAGAAATATAAATCTTCTCTCAATTCTCTGAGTCGAAAAAAGAAAGGTCAATGTTGCTCTTAAATGCAATCGAATCGCCATATAAGGCATATAATTCGAATTAATGTGAAAGTTCTCAATGGGAGGTTGACTCGAACCCTTTCAAACTCTTGGATTAAGCGCTTCGTTCGCAGATCTCATGCCAGCCGCGGGGCACGACTCGCGCTAATTTCGTCATTTGCGTTGCGCAACCGTGTACTTTTTAATTTAGCATTGAATCTATTTATTCCGAAGTTTATAGTAATGTAAAGTTTGAGAGACGGAATCATCCATCGCATTCGATGCCTTACACTGTTGTTCATTATTAAAACTATACTTGGTCATACTTTCACTTGATTAATTGCATCTATTACAGCTCCCATACACGTCTATTATGCGAATTTAGAAATACTGCAAACGGTCGCGCAATATTACAAATACGCCTCAATAAATATTAAAAACTCCGCTACAAAGTCATCGCTAACTCGAAAAGTAAAAAAATGACACAATAAAAAGAAATTTAAATCATTCGTTCTAGTCTCTAATGAATTTGATCGAGGATGCAATAAACCTCGCGATTGCCGCATAAATAAGTATGCAACAGCTACGCTTAAGATTTATCTTACGTAATTGCGTCATTTACGAATTCGAAAGCCCTCGAAAACCAACCAAAACGTAAAAAACAAAACAAACAATGCAAAGCAACGACAAAGATTAAAAAAAGCGGCGCAAAATGCCGATCGAAGCACCGCAAGTAAAATTCCGTTCATTAAAGCGCCATAGGCGCAAGGATTTCGGCTCGCGCCTACGTACATGCGCGCGCTCGGCTTACACAGTGCCTCTCGACGTGCTTGAGAACACTGCAGCAGCTAGTCGGGGAAAGGCGCGGGCGAGCCGTATACGTATATATATATATAATACTCGGCCGCGGAGTCAAGGCTGCCAGGCGGGCGCGGTGTCCCGTTCCCTCTTTCACTGTATGGGCGCGCGCGCGCGCGACTGCCTTCGTATATGTATGCGTGCACCGCGCGCTCCCGTTCTCCCTCTCGTAGCTTGACGGTATGTATATATACACATATAAAAGCGTTAATGCAACGACGTTAGATCGAAATGGAGAGAGAGAAAAAAAAGTTCTAATGCACCAACGCACGCACCTACGAGTGTGTAAGAGAGGCCAGAATCGAGACGCGTGCAGTACGTTCACTTCTGCGCGCTACTGTACAAGGTTTTATACCTATATTGGACTTTCGAGGGAGTCTTTTTTTTTTTTGTTGTCCCGCGGCTCTTATTTCTTTGTGCGTTTTTTTTTCGTCTCGAAAATTTACACCTGTAAGCGCAGCTGTGCGGAGATTGGCGTTTCGTTGCGCTGTACCGGTTGGAGCGATCATTGTTGCAGGCTATGGCGAGAGACGTGACATTGAACGTACCGAAGGTTTGAGTTTGAGACTGGCAATTGCTTTTGCGCGTTGATCCGCAACTAATACTTTGAAACAGGAATTCGTATATGTACATTTGCAGTTTTGAGAATATTTTTGCGCCTACGTTATCTCTCCTGGAAATGTAGTTGAGCTACTTTGGATTTATTTACAATTAAATGCTTTAACTGCGTAAGTTCTTTGATTCTTTTCAATGCAGAGCGCAATTATAAAATATAAAAGA
This sequence comes from Megastigmus dorsalis, assembly GCA_900490025.1. Classification (NCBI taxonomy): domain Eukaryota; kingdom Metazoa; phylum Arthropoda; class Insecta; order Hymenoptera; family Megastigmidae; genus Megastigmus; species Megastigmus dorsalis. The sequence goes on along the minus strand of UELU01142873.1, from coordinate 40,006 downwards.
TATAATTTGCGTTCATCGAAGAATGTGAGAAATACCGCTGTACCTAATCAAATTAATAAACGCAAGATTACACTAATTGTATACGCAATGGGCTTTACATTGTCGCCTTAGTTGCAGTCAGACCAATGTAAATAACATCAACTTGACTTTAACAGCTAAATCTTATCACAGCTTGAACAATGCGTGAATCAGATTGCAAGTTTAGTCGCGTACCGTTCAATTATTATTATCCTAATATATTGCGACTAACCGAGGTCTAAATGCCGCAAACAGTTAATAATCAAGTGCGTACAACTGTAAGCCCGCGTGCTCCTTAAATAACCGCGAGTAAAATGCGCGCCCTTTGCTCAAGTTAAAAGCTCCACGTGCATGCACAAGTGGGGGTCACCCATGTGAATATGCGCGGGTATATATTATGCCGACTGGTACTCAAGGGGCGACGCATTAATTTGTAACGCGGACACTATATACGACTGGCGCACACGTGCGCTCGGTCGACCTGTAGCTCGGCTACCTGGACCCACATAACAGTCTCGTGCACCCGCATGTGCTCTGCTGTGCCTTATGGATGAATGTCTGGATTTATGAAAATAATATGAGAAAGAATCGGAGGGGGTTGAGATTGTGCGAGCTTACCATATGGAGCTGGATGAATTTTGTGGGAATTCGAAAAAGGTGCAGATTAAACCACAGCGGAAGATACGTGCAGTATGTGAGAAACAACAATTGTTTAATGAGTTTAGTACTTTTGTGGTGTGAAACTATATTATTTACACAAGCATTACAAGTTTCTTTCATTATTTTCGCTCAATTATAAATTAAATCTTAAATGAAATAAACTTTGTACTTAAATGGGATCGATTAATTGGAAAACAATTGTGCACTGAATAATACAGAATGCTAATTTAAATACCAAACTGGAATAATGAAAAGTATCAAAAGTAAATCTTGTTATTTTATTCATATGAGCTTTAATGAACATATTCAATTGATTATCTCATTGAAATAAAATTACAGCCATAATTAACATGCACCGATGTAAATAATGTTCAAACCAATTTCTTCAATTGTGTTGTTATAAGCAGTGGAAAACAATGGCCTCGCGCGGTAATCGCTGTTTTTCTTCGCCGCGCAAAAGAAATCCACGTGTGTTTGCAATAGATGCTTTATCAAAAGAATATCTTAAAAGGAATGTAAATTGAGCAATTGCATACAGCGATATCGAAACACGCTCGGTGCAACTGTTTCACTCAAATTCATTTCACCGCAATTTACACCCAGCGCAATGTTCATGTTTCTCAAAATAACAATGAACTAAAAATGACACGACGTAAAATATTCAGAAACGGTAAACCGATCCGATTGCACAACTGTTCGACACTATACTGCCGGACTATTTTTTTCCTCCTGTTCGCAGCTCGTAAGCTCGCGTCCCTTCCCCCCCGTAGACTCTAAATAACAACGTTTATTTCAGTAATTTATTTCCGCACTTTGTGCGAAAGAGCGACTGGTTTGAAACGCAAATCGAAACGAAAATGTTTCACACACAGACGGACGCGAAAGCAATAGTCTCATGGGCGTATATACCAACGAGTTCGCGCTGAATAAAATCCAAGTCATAAGTACGCGGCAGGCAAGTCTTATGCTAATGAAAAACGTATTTCCCCTTTACCCAATATCTCGCGTTGATCTGGGACTCGAAACAACTATCGAAGGAATTGTGACGGGGTCGTATCGGCAACAATAAATAAGAGTCGCGCGGATAAAGTGTCCACGTGCTCGATATATCCCCCGCCTCGCGCGCGTTGCACTTATAAATATTAATCCGCGCCCATTCGCCTTCGCCTGCAATTACGCGGCGAATAATTGATTCGATTTAGAAAAAGTCACCCAGACTCTCTCTAGCCTTTCATCGCGCCAAACTCGTTGGACTGCGGGTAAGCGCCGTATCGACCATTGTAAATAATTATTACGTGCATCCAAGGAAGTACGCACGCACACACAATATAAGCGTGGATATACGCGCGCAATTTCGTCCGTTGGAAAAAAGGGGCAAGGAACTTTTTCAATTTCGAGCTTTGCCGCGATCCTCGAGCCATTAATCAAGATATCTCCGGATGATTGCGGATAATTCGATAATTGCCCATCAGATATCGCGCATAATTCAATAGCCCACCGGTACGCATATATTATTCTGCGCGTTGTGCGCAGATAAGCGGTCGAGTTGCAGCGGAATGAAATGCGTTTCCCGGGCTCGGGTTGAAAAAAGAAAGAAAATGAAAGAGCGAAATGGGAGTATGTAAGCGAGTCGCGCGTTCCATAAGCGGTCCGAGAATTACAAGCGCAGCGCGCGGTGAATTTATATATCGGCTGTTGCGGCGGCTAAAGTCGAGTTGGAAAATTCGCAGATTTAATCGTTGCGCGTATATACGAGTCGCCAATAATATTCGCCCGTATATCGAAAAGTCGAAAGTCCGCGTACGCCCTGTGTACAGCTGTATATATATAGGTGCAATATATTTTGACGCCGATAAATAATAGAAATGAACATTCGTTTCTGGGAAATGTGCAGCTATGGGGGTAAGCGCATGCAGATTACGTCGCGATGGTTGAATGGGAGACCGAGGTGTGTTCGAATTGCCGCGCGTCTATGAAACGACTATTGAAAATGATTATCCGTTAAAAATTGCGACGCGAGATGAGTCTCAAACGCTTTTCGAGCTTGATTTATAAACTCGGCTTTTATATTAACTGTGGATATATATAATTGAGGCTTTATTCCCGCGACGTCGACTATACGTAATGACGATTAAGTTGGGTACGCTGTTCGAATTTGAAATTACCCTCGACATATGTTTAATAGAGAAATCAAGCGTATATAAATAGGCGAAGGACGGATTTTAATGGACTGAAATCGCAGATGCTAAAGTGTTGTTGGATCTTGTGCACGGTATATAACGTAACCGCAGAGCATCTCAATATAATGAATATATACTATTTATTTTGCCATTACCCTGCATTATTGTATTTTGTTCCGTTATTATAATACACCGAAAATTACTTAATTGAGTTTACACTCAATATCCATTAAAATACTTCTACATCTTAAACAAATACGCTTTATATATCCATCGACTTCAACCACCACAACACCCGTACTCGTCACATACATTTCTACGTAATGTATGTATACCCCGTGTCCGTGTGCGCAGGCGTATGTATATACATACGAGTAAAATAGCGGCCGATAAACTATAAGCTCTCGCAGCGCGAGCGTCTCTATCTCGTTGCCGCCGCGTGTATAATCTTTCGAGCCACCTTCTCCCCGAGCTGGATTTGTAATTCAGCGCCTATAGATCTCGGCTCTCTCTCTCTCTCTTTCGCTGCAGCCTTCCCTCTGTACACGAGAAGGTGTAGGCGCGAGGCGCGGTATAGATTAGCGCGAGTTTATATATGTGTACCTACATAGGCGATCTCTCCTCGATATTATTTATTACGTGCGCACCGAGCGATACGTGCAGTGCAACGATAACAGGAAGAGTCTGGACTTTCTTCTCGTATAAATGGAGATTATTTGTATTGATGGGTCGAATAGTCGCGTGTATCAAGCTGTACAATGTAAATAGAAACAGATCGCTCCTTATTTTGAATTTTAGATCGAGAAGCGTTGTGTCATGTTTGTGCATTTTAAATTTTTCAATTGAGATTTAATCGAATGTATACTTTGATAAGTACCGGTGGTTGTAGGTAGCTACTATCATCGCGCTTAACAATTTGGATTAACAACTCTTTAATTAATTAGTGGAAAAAATAGTCGTTGCAGTGTGTAACTCGATGAAAAAAATAATCTTATACAAACTGTCACGTATGCCGAGCCGCGACTGTCGTAATTATTGGTGCCTTTAGAGCCACTTTTTTTTTACAGTGGCCTTCGATTATTTCGTCACGAATTTCTGCAGGCTATAGCGACTGTTTATACAGTGATTAATAGTGGGAATTGTGGATGGAAAAATGCAGCATCCCAATTTCTGCTCCGTGCTCGTATCGCTTACAAATATAATGCTAGAAAGACACGTGTGAGAATCTGGCGTGAGCTATCCGTTTATCGCGTGTATGCGTTTTCGGTCGAGGCGAGCTATTGAGCAACTCGCCGTCTCAATTAAAAATTCCCAACACTGAGCGATTTTGCAACGAAAAATTATGGAATTACTAATGAGCATTATATATACCGGTCGCGCGTTGGATCGATTCGGCCGCGATATTTACAAGTCGTGCAGATTCAAAATCTCTTATCTATCGCGCATATAAGGAGCTGCTGCTGCCAGCTGCGATCGCCTGGAAACAGATTAATCCTGCAGTCCGTTGCGCTGTGCCAATCGAAATTAATCGAATTATTTATCCACTTTCTTGTACACACACCACGCACTTATATGAATATATATATTGCGCATCGGTACAACGAATTATCGTAAAAAAGAGAAAAGAGCGGCCGCTGTAATCGGAATTGGCGAATTCAAAAGAGCGCCATATACGTATAGATTATTATTGCGGGACGCCCGTATACGAACTTGCATTACATGAACTTTTCAATTCTCCGCGCGAGTAATAACCATCTTGCGAAATCGGGCGAGCGCGCGCGGGCGCGTGCGGGCGAATGAAAAAAAAAAAAAAAACGACCAGCACCAACACAATATAAAGTTAAAGAAAAAGAAGGAGGGAAAAAAAGCCAATCTGCCATAAGGCACAACGTGACTAGATTCTCGACGCGATAAAATTCCTTATGCCGCGCGCAGCTGCTGGCGTCGAAACTAATTTGTCGAATCGAATCGCTGTATATATGTGTGTGTGGGAGATATAGACGCTAATGGCCCAGGGCGTAGCTGCGCATTCCCTTGACTCTACATACACATTTTACAATGTCCGCGTAATCCTTCGCACAGACGCAGTTTGCAAATGAAGCAATTTCGCGCGGACCATTCTTATGTATACTATACGGGAGTAACAAAAACGTTGACATAATGACGCAGATACGATGGATTGTGTAAGTGATCGATGTCGAGCATTGATGCATCACATTAGGTATGTAAGTATTCGATTTGAGGAAAAAGTAATTCCAGTCCACGCAGGCTACCGCTGTTACCTTAAACACTCGTTTTACCGTTGTAAAAAACCGCCGATACATTGTAATATTAGCATGGACATCAAACCTGTATATTTCCTGCATCATTACAACAACTCTTATTCCGTACGTAATGTGACATTTTCACTTTGGCTTACCTGCAACAAAAAAGAGAAAAAAAAAACACATTAGTTTGCATACACCAGCCAACAAAAGATATATAATCTAAATTAAAACTATATGTAACGTATTAACCCAAGCATTAAAGTATAACTGCAACAGTTTTTGTCTTGTTAAATTAAGTACACAGCACTGACAAATATTTGCTCGGCCAACGCGACGCAACTCGCGATAGCAAAGAAAGGCAATTATCCCGAGAATTGCGGTGTTCGATCGTATATCCGCGAGTGCCGCGGCCGGCGAGTGCGTAAAGCATCGTAAGAGGAGTTGCACGAAATAAACTAAAAATACGATCCCGTAATAATATCGAACGGTTATAGGCGCGCGGGATTACGCACAGCCGAACACACATAATAGGCCCTATAAATGCCACAATCGCAGCAGAGCAGCGAGACAGGCAATAACTCGGCGAATTATGAGAACGTAAAATGGAATTGAATACCGTATAGCAGCAATGGGGGGGGGATATATGTTTATATATATGTACGCACAATGAGCCGTAAGAAAAAGCGCAAAGAGAAATGCTGCGGACGCCAACTGAGCGGAGGACGAGGTGAGCAAAGAAGTCAAATGACGAATGGAAAGATGCACTACATGCGCGCATCAAGTGATATTGTATATATATATATATATATAAAAGTATATCTAAATAGCTCGCGAAAATGAGAAAATGTAATTTTCGTGTGCGCTGGAAGATCGTTTTTATTATACGATTACGTCCAAAGCTACACATTGAGTTTCATTATAATCTCATAGCGTGTAATCGATTGGATATAACGGACAGTTCAGCCTGTATTGCTCAAGTTCATAAGCGCGCGGCCCACGCTTTTCGAATAAGGCACGAAATGTGCGCCATGCAGCGAGCGCGCGCGCGAAAAAAGAAACGGTAGAAGCGCGCAGTGATGTCCAGTTCCAGTCTCCTTAAGCGCACATAATGCAGACAGGGAGAGAGAGAGAGAGAGAGAGAGTGGCGATCGTCAACGTTCACCTTCAGTAGTAACAGCCGTGTCCGCTCGTCCGAGATCTAAGGCAGTGGCAGTCGCAGCGGCAGCGACCACCGACGCACGTGACGTTTGAAAATTAGTATAATCGGCCTTTCTCGCTCTAATACACACACACACACACACGTACACACGTGGCCCCAGACACATACCGAGAGAAAGAGACGTAGAGAGGAAGGTTCGCTCGAGGTGCACATATAGAGGTGTTCCGTGGGAGTCTGGTCGATCCGATCCCACGGAGAGAGAGAGAAAGAGAGAGAGAGAGAGAGAGAGAGAAGCCGATCAAGGTTTTTCACTAGCTCTCAGCGGTGCGGAGAGAAGAAGGAAAAGTGCGCGCGCGAGCTATAAGGGAATAAAAAATAAGGACGGAGAGCCGCAGTAGCAACACGGCACGTCACGACAACAATCAGCATTAAACAGTCTAAGCGAACTCCGGGAATGGATGTTCGCGATCGGCCGCCCCGCAGCTCTTGTGTCTCTCTCTCTCTCTATCTCTATGTGGGTACAGGACGCCGTGAGGTTCAGGGGGCCGGCCGAATAATTGCGCAACCGCGCAAGATTTAATTACGGGAAAATTCGATTGGATTTTTGTGTAAGGCACCGGTTTGTGCAGTGTATTATAGGCGAGGCCAATGTCTCTATACGGTATACCGATACTTTATTCCACTGCAATTGATACGACGAATTTAGTTTCATCGTATTATAAGGATTGAGTCGCGGGAAGCTTATAGGAATCAAGGATACGTCGAATTATACATACATATATATATACGTATGGCCATATCGAGGAGATCTCGTTATGCAAGCTCGTGCGTCGAAATGCAGGGCCGCGACGGTGCGCAATGATTTATCTGTAATTGTCAAAAAAAAGTCGCGACTCAATTTTTCAACCTGCACTTGAGACGTGACAGCTGAAGCACAGGCCAGTGCGTGCGAATGACGCGCGGTGCGAGCAAAAAATTATTGGGAGAGACGAGAATTTCTAGTCGATGTTAAAATATACGGATCGCTTCGAAATGCCGCGTGTAGGATGGCTTCGAATTAGTGCGTTCCTCGAAAGAATTTTTATTGGCTGGTTTGATGGAAGCAACGAAAAAAAAAATGAAGAAAAAAGAAACTCGTTGCAGAGATGAAATGCTTAGCTTGAGGAAAAATCGTTTATCGGTACGGTGCAGGATCCAAAAGCGAATTACCGGGAAAAATCCTGATAAAAATTTATTCCAGAATGTAGTTGCGAGGTAATTTCGAAAATGAAAGTAACGAAATATGTTTTTCGCAGTGTCAGCAAAAGAAAAACTAGATACAACTATAAACGCTTTTTCTATATATACGTCGAATGACAAATGTGAAAATTAATCAGTATAAATTTCAAATTTGATCTTTGATACTCGGTGTATAAAATAATGAAGAAAAAGACGAATTTAAAATGCGAATGATGTATAGGCAGTGCATTCCAGCTGGAATGAAACGAAACACCACGATAGATGAAAATCTGCGAACGGGACCTTCGGCGCACAACCTTCCAGCATCTCTCTGGCGACACACGCAGCAGCAGCGGCAGCAGCAGCTCTTCTCTCATGCCCGAGGAATTTCCTCCTCGACAACTGCGTACAATTACGTGACACAAGGCAGCAGCAGCAGCAACAGCGCAAGCGGCATCCACAAGATCATCGTGTCAAGGATATACATAATGGTCTCGCTCGGCTCGCGCTCTCTCGGTCGGGCAAAGTGCGTTTAGCGCACGGCTCCACTGATAACGGACGGACGCGCAGTCTCCGCAACTCGCGCGCATCGAAACAATCGTCCCGAGTTTGGCGTGTCGCGTAAACTCGGACGCGTGGGCCTATCCCCGGATAAGGAGTCCGGCACGTAATAGAGGACGGCAAAGAGGACGTTATTTATTATGCGCGCGTCTCGAGATTCACGGACGAGGTTCCAGCTCGTATATAACGCGCCACGCGGAACACCTCGGGAGCAGCATCGCTAGAGGATTTTGCGTGGAATCGTTCCTAAGAGCCGCGCGATCGTTTGGAGGGTGCAGCGCGTACGAGGCTTATATTTACGAGTTGAGGGAGACGCGAGCGAGGTTGTTTCTCGACGCGCGGGCGGGAAAAAATTCGATGATGCACGACGTCTGCTGGGCGCAGAGCTGTGTCTCTTGCGTTGTATCTGCGCGACTTTTTCTTGGTCGCTTTTGAGTACAGTTCACGAGAAATGGATTATATAGCAATGAGCGAACGTTATAAGCCCCGCGGTATATTGTTAATGCGAATTTTCGCACTTTCAACGTATGTAGCAACGTTGAATTTTCTTTTTTTTTTTTTGTAAATAAACAATTTAAACTCGAAGTAGGGAAAGAGGAAAAAAAACTAAGTGGACTTTATTATGAATTGTTTGCAATTAGAAAAGCTCATTAGGGCAAAAAGTGCACTGTGTATACGAGTTTTCAACGTGAACAAATAAACGATGAATATTTACGAAAACCCGTTTTCCCACAACCTGCTCCATTTTCCGCACAATTATATTTTTGTTCTTTGGAAACGAACTCGAGCGCGCGCGCAGAAAAAGTAGTAACAAACGGAATATATAGAACAAATGCTTATCTCCTGCTGTGCTCTAATAAAGCGAAAAGCTTATATATGTATACTTATTATAAGCGGCGAAATTCTTTTCATGTTACAATACATACAATACATTCTAATTGTACGGTTCAACCGATAAAACGACCTTGTCGATGATAATTAAGAAAATTTTTTTTTTCATACCTGTGTGTCTCTTTCAACTTTACGGTAATAGTGTCTGGCTGGGTTTTAATGCGTTTGCGCAGTAATTTCGCAAAATATTGTGTCGGGACATTTTTATGATATTATAAATCACCTTTCAATCTCGAAATTGCAGAATTTTCAGTTTTTAAAAAACCATATAACAACAGGTTACAGATCCACGCCTGTACACACTTGTAATTATAAATAATTACCACGCAATATTTTTTTAAATGAGACATCATAATTAAATTCGCAATATAATTTAAAACCGTAAAGCCACGGGCAATTTGTTGTTGTGCGGACTTGGCGAATGTGTCAATTTGACCAAAAGACCGGAGCGTAATGAAATTGTCATATCGGGTGTAATTGGCGCCACGAAATTTTAATGAAAAATCGAAGCGGTTCTCACTGCAGTCGTGCGATCTTTCGCAAGCGGAACGACGAAAGAAACGTTTCACCCGAGCGACCAACCGAAATCGCCGAATACACAAAATAATCAAACCTCTTCGGCTTTTGTTAATGATCCAAAACGATCCTCGGAACGCAGACACACACACAGACGGTATATAGGGAATCGCGATACCGCCAAAGTACATATACTAGACGAGGCATTAAAAATAATTGCGCATTATACGGCTCGTTATTAAAATAATTGTGCACACTAAGCGCACTTAACTACCAGATAATAGGAAAATAAAGATGACGAAACGGTCATTCCTAGTGTAAACTTTGTCCGCGCCCATGTGTACGTGCGCGCGCGCGAGTGGATATATGAGCTCACCCCACTTTTCAATCTCTGACATCCATACCGACGAATTGCCAAACTGAAGTGCGTCGATTCGGTACTATACTACTAACAGCTGATTAATTTCAATATTAATACCTTTAGAGATTAAACATTTCTGCCATATTCACCGTATTAATTGCTAATAAACAAAAATGACGTTTAATTGTGGTTACATAAATTAATTTATTTAGAGTATCGTGTGGTAAAAAACTTATGTCCAATTGATTCTACATCGTTGAGCACGAATAATTGTCTGAATAGTAGAGATTCTTTAATTACTGGAAGCAATTAACAAATTAGAAAACAATACCAGAATTTGAGAAAAACGTAATTCGTGTGGGATATGAGCAGAACTTTCTAAGGAAACACGACATTTTCCTTGCTTTCTTTAAGCACTTTAAAATCTTATAATTATACTATTTTTAGATTTTATTTTACAATTTTCTGTAAGACACTAAAGAATGTTTCAAATTCCTAAGAAAAATCCGCATTTTGTGAAAGCTGACAAGTATATTTTAAATCAATAATGATTTCGGATAAGCTCCATTTAATCTATAAATTGAAATTGATTCGGGAACTTTGTTTTTTATAAGAAATCTAGGAACTGATGGTTTACACTCACTCTGCGGGACAGGCGAACAAATCCAGAATCCTTTAAATAGAAAAATAAATAAAATATGATACCGCACGCATCAATCTTTTTTAAACCGGAGAAACTCCTTTCTCGGCGATGTGTATAAACACATGAAAATGCTCGCACGAATCAAGTGCGGCAAATCTCCATCCACTGCACGCTTCAGTCAGACACACACACACACAGGTCTCTAACGCTCGGGCGCACACATTGTATATATAGTAAGCGACATAGTAGGGAGACGACGACGAGAGAGTGGCGCGATTTTTTGCGCATTGAAAAAGCCTGTTGCATTGCGACAATGAGCGACAGCGGCGCAAGCGTATAATTGGCCCCTCGTGCGAGATGATTGTGAGCCTCGGCGGTAAATTGAAAACCAAAGAGAGCGAGAGAGCGAGAGAGAGAGAGAGAGAGTAAGAGAGTATAAGAGTCGCGCGCCCGCTGTCTTCTCTCTTCGGGCTATAAAAGCGACCGAAATGAAGCGTCTATTTAGACTTTGCGCAACTATATAAAAGCGAGACCGCGCGGCGCGAGCTATATAATGTCATGAATGGGGATCGAGCCGAGAGTGTCGTCATCATAGAGCTCCGAGTTTTCTGCGCGCCGGAGCTGGGACGTTGAGAGAGGCTCCCGCCGCGAAAGAAAACAGGAAGAGATCGCTGGAACGAACCGAGCGATGGGATTATTTTTGTCCGATCGCACGCGCCAAAACATTTATTGCCCTTCTGGAGCTAATCGATCGTGTGCAGAATAGGTTCGATTTTTTGATGTGCGTTTTTTCACCCGCAGCGATAATGGTTGGACTGCAGGAATCGCGTCGATGAACGTTCCTTTAAATCATTTCCAAGCCGAGAAATTGGTCGAAATTCGTGAAAGTGCCGTGTTGGGATTAGCAGAGAATTTCCCAGAAAATTTCCATAGAGACAATCTTTGTACACGTTGTAGAGTATTTCCGATGAAATTCTCCGCCTCAACTTATTCCAAAATCGATTCAAACTTCATCAACTTAATTGCAGCTGTATACAAGAACTCGGCATTCATTTTTACACCTTCCACTTACATTGCATAACTCAATTTTCAAAGTATATTAAAAAGATAATTAGCACAATTATTCCGTGGATAATAATATTTAGTGGAAAATCGATTTTGAAAAATGATCGAGGAAAAATTGCGGATGACTCGGGTTCGCCGACGCAATTGGTTTACGCGAGCTAATCGATTTCCGAAAGTATGGCAATCTAGATTCCTGAAAAATCTCTCGAGTCCTAATATGCTTCGACTCGATTCGTGGAGAATTTACGGCGCAATCGCGAGCTCCCATATTTGAAAACGGAATAATAGAGAAAGTGAAAGAGAACGAGAGAGAAAGAGCTGGAAGCGACGAGAACGGGAGGCAGAATTAAATGTGTGGAGTAAGAGAGTCGCGCGCGGGACGCCTATACGTATACGCGCTAGCGAGGAATATGTCAGTCACCTTAATAACCTCTCCTGCGCAATGCATATACTTGGCGCGTAGCCAAATTAAGAAAGACCGGAGAACTCAAATGTATATATAGCCACGAGTCGCATAAGTTATATACGCATGTCCGAGGTAGAAAAATTTGCATGCATTAAGTGCGGGGTGATGTCCGATAGTCGAGGAAATCGAAACCGCATGGACCGCAGTGAAAGGGGGAGATTATTAAGATTCTGACATGCGCGGCGCGCTCGTGACTTTTAAAAGAGATTATATTAAAGTAAGGTTAAATTCATATTTCAAAAGGATTACATGCATCGGCGGTAAGCGTTGGTGCCTCTAAACGATGCGTTGATGCAAGTGGCGTGGAGAAAGACGTACACCGGCGCACAACGCACGCACGCTTCTCCCATTCGATTTCGTCGTATGGATTCGGCTGCTTCCCGCTCATTTACGGGAAATAGTATATATATACAAGAGTATGACGAAATCCAACGTCTGGACGAGCAATAGTTGCGCGACTGATTGATCGCTGCATGTATGTATTTACGCCTGCATCGTGAATGATTTAAAGGCTAATCACCGAACGAATGTACGTGCAGCTGGATTTTCTTTTTCTCTTATTCTCGAACCTTGATTAACCGGAAAGAAGATTATGCGTAAGCACTGGATGAGTTACGATGTCCTTTCTTCGTCTTTTATAAAGTCGTTGCACGAATGATAATGAATATTCCATCCTTAAATTTTCAGGTTTTTTATATATATATATGCACGCGCTCGTTACACAATGCGTAATGTTGTTTGCGCTCGGCGAATCACTTGGAAAGCAGCTCTTATAAAACGAATACTTTGACCCAAAGTGTATTTTCGCTCGTAAAATTTAAAAATCTACCTTTTTTACGATTCCATTCTGGTTTCGAGAGGCCGCGGCATCGATAAGCTTTGTAAGAAAAATTTCAAACGCACGACCGTAGAGTCACGAAAACAACCTTCTCCTTCCTCAAATCACATTGATATTGTAGGGAAACATTCCAAAAGGCCGTTCAAAATTATTGCCATACAATTCGGCGCCTCTACAAATTTGGCCTCAACTCGTGTCTCGAGCAGCTACGCCATTAAAATGTGCACTCGTTTGAATGTGCGAAACACGGGGGGGAAACCGCAAGTCGATAAGCGACCTCCTCAAGGCCGGTCAGCGGCACGTCGCGCGACAAGAGGACGAGGAACTCGCTTATTAAGCGCACGCAAACACAGAATTTCGGGGGCTATACAATACACAGTTCTCTGCACATATGCGTGACGCGCGGAACCCTCGAAAAAAATCCCAACGGGATTCCGCGCGGCAGGAAAAACCGGTAGAGTCAGAGCTGGCGTTTTCTATCGTTTTATCTCATCCGCTGCTGCTGACTGACGGTGGAGCCATTGTCCTCCGAGGTGGAAATTTCACGATATCCTATATATAGACGCATATAGACACACGCGACGGCGCCAACGAACTGTGCAGCGGAAAGAATTTCAGGCCAAGTCGAATGAGAGACTCTCGCTCGCGCTCCCATGCGCCGACTCAATTTTATTGTCTTTATTATATCGCGTATACATATACTTATAAATTATGTGCGCCCGCGGAAATTTATATGCAGTAAGTAGTTGGTTTATTCTTGAAATTATTATTACGCGCTTTGAATCGTCGGTGGAAAGCTGCGCGCGCACTTTCTTATTAATGAAAGTGACCCGTTGGTTTGTAAATTATTTACACATCGAATTGCTCCATAATGTCAGTTTAGTTTAACCGTACAGTCCATGCCGATATATTCTTAAGAAAATATGGTACTTTCCTCGGGAAAATCGGGCTCCGCAAGCTTAGACACTCCATGAACCACACGACCAATTGGAAGCATATAATCTTGCATTTGGATTTCTTAGCCCCGGAGTATAGCTTCTTCGGAAGGATTAGGAAAGCCCCTTCAGACGCGCTTCGTTTTTGTTTTAGAAAGGCGTAGTGTATAGCGAGAGAAGCAACAAGTACATCTCTCCGATTTCGCAAGTGTGACGCAAAAAATTCAGCCGCATTTCCCAAAACACAATTGCAACACGAAAAATTTCTCGTCCTCTCGAAAAATTCCGTCGAGGCTCTGTGCCGCACTGCCTCGACGGCTCCCGCGCTCGCAATATAACAAAACTATAGCACTTCTGCGCTCGAAACGAGAGAGAGAGAGAGAGAGAGAGAGAGAAAGGAAAGAAAAGGTTTCACCGATTCCACGCGTAACAACAACACAAAGGCTTTCCCCGCACCGCTCGCGAAGAGGAAGAAGCACAGAAGAGAGGAGAGGAAAAAAAGTCGGACGAGTCACGGTAAATTTAAAAGAAGCCACGTGCAATACACTTACTATATAGTAAGCGCAATCTGATGGGAGTCGCGTATATGCTCGCGCTTTTCAATGGTGTCCCCCACCCCTTCGAGATCTCCGCCTCTTTTCTCTGTACACGTATTACACGCGTCTAGAGAAACGAGATCCCTTAATTAGAAGACGAGCGCGAGTCTAAGAGAGACTATATATCGCACGCGCGGATGTGCAGAACATGCCCGAGGCACACTGGTGTGGTTTCGCATCGCTCGTTATGCCTCCACGCACTTATTTTGAGGCGCCAGATTTATATCTGGGCTGAGGTCGGATTTTGTCTCGTATACTACTTGACTGGTAATTCATCGAATTAAGAATTTTATGAGCCATGAATAATTCTTTTTATTAGAGTAGCGGTTCTTGATACAACATTTATTGGAAGATAGAAGGAAGAGCAGAACGATCACTCGAAAAATTAAAAGAAAAGTATTGCTAATAATTTATCGAGTCACATTAATCATTTATATATATATATATCAAAACCTACTACTATCTGTCGAATGAAAGTGTTCAATTTATTTTTTACGCGTAATGTCACATTTTTTTACAGATTTACCGTATCGTAGATGTCCGTGAAACGCGTGTTCAATTTCATAATTTACATACGATTCCAAGTCCAATATTCTATGTTGAATGTATACCGCACGCATATATATCCATTTCGTGAGCGAATGAAAGTCATCCGTCGCCTCGCGGTGCATTACCTCGACTATCAATTTCAAAGTGAATACCCTCTTATAATTTACGATTGTAAATAGTATTAAAACAGTGGCTCGCCGACTTCCCTACTGAATATATATTCAAATGCATATTGGTTATTCGGATGAGCAAAGGTGCTGACAGTTTTCGTAGCTTAATTTGATAAATTATGAATTACGGCAACAGCTCGATGATAGACTGTATGTGTATATGCAAATAACAGCTGCGACTGCATTGTATAATCTTCTGATCTGTAAATCAGTTTTTAGTGGAGATAAACGACATGGGATGCGTATAAAGTTTCAAATATAAACAATGTTTGTTCGGCGAGTTGACTACTGGGTAATGATTTCTTGTACAGACAGTTCTAGCGTCGATATGGAAATTAACATTGATATTAAAAATGTAATCAAAAATACATCTATACCTCGCTATTATGAGCTTAATAATAACTTTCGTTTGGTTAATTTTCAACGTTTTTTAATAATTTCTCAACATCGTAAGTAAGTAGAATTATCGTAAAAACTGAACGTATAAAATGCAATTAATGTTAAATACACATCGTAATAGATATATGTTAGCTCACTGGGAGTAGAAAATTGTATGAAATTTAAGTGCTGTAAAACTTTATGAATCGACCTAAATAAATCTATTGATAATATTTAATTAATCTATATCCAAAGTAAGTTTTAGACGTTTTTATAAAGGAATAAGTTAGAAAGTCGATTTCGAATAAGCTAAATTCTCGGTCATATTTATTTTACGAGTTATTAAAAGTAAAATATAAAATTATTATCTGTTCGTCGGGAAATCGGGCATCGTAATTTGACTTTTAAAATTCACGTGTGCATTAAATATTTAACTTTGCTCCGGTTCAAGCACTCGCGTAATTAAGTTAAAATCGTAAATGCAGGTACGCGTCTTAAAGCAGTGGGCAATTCAATGTTTCAATAATTTGCAATGATATAAAAAGAGCCTAATGCCACGGGAGTGCAATTACACTTTTAAAGTTCGATTATTGCGCATTCGAAGTTTGCTTCGGTGCCTCGGACAATTGTTCCTGCGGGCTGAAGTAGCCAATTGCCCCTCGCACAGCAGTTAACAGTTAACGTTCGCATTTAATTCACCCAAGACTCACCATAACAATTAATCCGCACACAACAAATTCAATATCCGCACCGATTTAATTTTAGCTTGTATGCAGAAAAAATTCCCAAACGTGTCGCAAGCTGGGCCGCGAGTCTCGTGCGTAATCGGGTCATTACTCGATTAAAGGTCCGCCAGAGAGTAGCGGATAGATAGTCGGGGAGCTGGCAATAATTCAAGACAAGCGACACAGAGAGTAAATCCGTTCGGAAGTCTCGCTTTAATTGCTCGTTTGCACGCGCGCAAACTTTGCTTCGAGGTCCGCGTTCGCAGCGGTCCAGTTAAATGAGACGCTCATAATATGTAGAAGTGTTGGTCGTGACTGGAGTCAACTTAGGATTTGAGTGTACAAAAATGTCAAAGGTGATGATTGTCTGGTAAGATTGATGACTGCTTGTCAAGGCTACATTTGATGAGTATTGTCACTGATGCATGGGAATTTCTTTCTACTTTTAGCTTTCGCCTGCCAATGATGAAAGTTTCAATATTAAATAACCGAGGTGATGACGGTGGCAAATTTTTAGTCGTCACTTTAATCAAATACACGATGCATCATAGTAAGAAAACGAATGTGAAAGCAATACGAAATACCGAAGAGAATATCAACAAAAAATATGTAGTTCACTTTTTACCACACGCTACATAAGTTTTTCCCGAAAATTCCTGATCCTTGATTCCCGAGGCAATAATGAGCCCAGCAGTTAGACCGGGGCATTCGCGAAAAACTTGTCCAAATCGAGCGCGCAACTCGTAAAATTGCTCAACCTTTAACAGATTACTGGATGTTTAAAGGGGCACCCGTTGCGCGCAATGACGCAACGATCGATCAAAATTTTACAGCAAACTCATATAGATGATTTTTGACAGCGCGCCTGCAAAGAAACAGCCAGCCGTACGCGCACATATACAATCAGCCTTTGGAAAATTGCTATTCTCGATTGCCGAGTCAATCAACGGTGTGGCCGGGCGCAAATCAAAGGTGCATACACCCAAAGACACACAGCTATTTATCGAACTACGCCATGATCTATGATTACCAACTTCTGTGCGAGACATAATAAACCGTTCCCCACGATTGTATATATCGGCGTGGTTGGATAGATTCTCTACTCGTCCCCTCCCAGTCCATCCGATCAACAATCGATATAAAACTCCGAGTAATTTGGAATTGAAGCGGCGATAATCGAGATACATCCGCGCGCCCTCTGTATCCGTCGATCGGCCTCGCGCAAGGACTCGCCTGCACGAATGGCCGTGTTACGTGTATAAATGAAAAACATCGTATATACAGCCGCGGTGAGCCTGAGCGTGTATAGCATAGCCTAGTGAAAGTAGCGAGAAGGAGAATTATGTAAGCCGAGGCGGCTATGTGTACATTGCACGCGTATACAGCTACATATAGGCTGGTATACACAGTTGGTAAGCGTATGCACCGGCGAGGCGCGTTCTGCAGCTTTATACAATTGGGTCTTGTGTCTATTTATGCGAGGCTTGGCGTATATATATATATATATGTGTGTGTATTCGTAATGCGCCGCGGGTAGGATCGACTGCGCGGGGAATGGACGAAATTTTGCGCGAGATATACGGGGAGGCTCTAATTGAAAGTTGGATATGGATGGCGAAGTGCTGCGGCGCGGTAAAACTCGACGATTAACGGAATGTTTCGGACTGGAGGTGGGTGCGGGAGAGAATTATTGTGCGCACCTTGATGATCGTTGCCGTGTGAATCGATCTCGCGGTATTCAAGTTTTTTTTGTTATAAATCTCACTGGTCTCAGTGGTTTTTGCGCGAGAAAAAGTTGGACTACTTCCAATGGTGTCTTTGCAACACATTTTTAGCGCAAGGCTTTGCACGAACGGAATGAAAATTGGAGTCGCGAGTTTATTGAAAATCTCTGATAAATAATATGCATGTGGAAATAAAAGAAATGAACGGATTGACGTTCAATTTCATAACGTGGCGTTACCACCTGTCTATACGCCAATCGGCACGTATACGCGAGCGCGCATAAACAATCTCGTGCTGCTCTTTTGAAAAGCTACATTTTCTGATTTATTAACCTCGGAAAAGTGCACCGAAGTAATGCTCGTAAACGTTCGCGCGCGCGCGCCTTTCCTAAGCTTTCTCTTTCGAAAAGGAAAAAAAGTCGTCCGCTAATCTTATTTCGCGAGGGAAAAAAGTCGGCCGAGCTAAAAATGTCATTCTCTTAGCAATCCCCCTCCAAAAAAAAAACAACAAAAACCTGAACGCAGCACCGATACATGTAGTTAATTGTTTGTCAATAGGCGTTGATACGACTGGCTTCTTTTTGCAACGTCTCGGGCGACACACTTCAGCATATACTTATACACTGGCACAGCGAGTGCGAGAATAAAATGTATTCAGCTCTCCATCTCGCTATACAGTCGCGAAAAAAAGAGGGAACAAGAAGCCGAGCCCAAAAGGGAAAAAGCAAAGAAAGAAAAGAAAAAAAGAAAAAAAAAAAGAAGCTCTCGAGACCCATAATTATATACGCTACGTGTGCGTGTGTAAAATTTTTCCCTCCTCGGCGCGCGCGTGCAGTGCACTTTCGACGCCGCGCGCTCGCTTACATAACGTCAATTTCTAACCGAGGCAAATCAAACACGCACTTGCGGCCCGTATGCAAACTTGCTGCTCCGCGAGCGCATAAATATACCAAAATCACAATCGTAAAATCGTTTTCTAATTAATCCGATCCCCCGGGACTCCGCCGCCGCCGCCGCGATTCCGTTTCCTCCGTAGCTTCGCGTTGAAAGGGAAGCGACTGCCGCTTATAATGGGTCGTTAAGAGTCCCCAAAGGAGGCAATCAAACGGGTCTCCTAGGATTTCCAGCGGACTCTTTCAGGGACATGTGCGTATATATATATATATATATATATGTATTGGATATATCGGTCCCTCTCCGTATGAGCGCGATGTAACGCACATTCACTTTTCTGGTCGTGCGCGCGGCGAGTTTAGCCGTGCCTATTCATGCATACCTAAATCGATCTTGAACGTAACGACCGGCTTGTATACGGGATAATAACATGGATCCGCAACATAAGTCTTTATAAGCTTGATTTTATGAATGTGAACGCGTGTGTGTGTGTGTGTATGTGCACTGACTGCGCGAAAACATCGTTCCCGAATGCGATTGTTTGATTTGAAAAGAATTTATTTTTGACTTCTTACCGAATTGTAACGATTCCTTGGGGATTGTTGATAATTGCTTCGCTAAAGAGAAAACCTTGTACAGGTTAAAACATGTTTGAAAATACATTTTAACTAAATTGATATTTTACAAATACTTTTCTCTTGCATTTAAAAGATAATAACTATTCATTTAAAGTACCTACTCATGATAATTTTAGCATAAAGAAAATATAAAAGTCACGAGATATAGCTCATGTATATTATCATAATTTATTTCTCATTCCTCAAGTATTGTTTCTCACTTTAAACGGATAATAACTATTACGCGGCTTTTTTAAATATAATTCTCGTACATAAAAGTTTTTTTTCTTTTTTTAAATGTCTATAAAAAATTTTAAAACCATTAAGTCAAAATTATTAAATTCGTCGATACATATTTTATGTCATACGATGGAGACGTGCATGCGACAAACGAAAGTGTAACAATTCAATTGGGTGCAAGTTTTCAGCTCGCACGAGCACGTAAACACGCCAAGAGCTCCTAATTACACAATCATTAATAGCAATAATTGTCTCGTGAGCTGTGGTATTCGTGTTGGCTTGGGTACGACCAGCGAGTCTCTTACTCTGTCAGTTTTTTAGTTTGCGCCCAGTGCCGTTCTAAAAAGAAAGACATATTCGGCTTATGACACATGCTTCGAGACACTGTTAGTGTGTGTAGCTGATTTACTGACTAGCGAGTCAGAGTTTTTCGTATACGTTGCTGTCTATGTGAATACACAAGGTTGAGTATGTTCCCGATACAAAGTATGAGTTTTTGAAATATTTGTTTTCTTGCAAAGGTCAGTAAAAAACATGGAAAACGCCTATGAATGCCTATGAATACTACCGATCGCTACATCGTCTATTTTAAAATGGGTATAGCCGATTGATTTAAATATTGGAGAAATATAAATAAGAATTTGTTTGTCTATACTACACGTAAATATAGATACCAAGATCGTATGTAAAATACACCACTAAATTATCATTCGGTTCGATAAAAATTGAATATTTAATGGCCGACCGGTAGCGACTCGACGTCTGCCTTGATTCCATTGAAATGTCTAATAATAACAAAGTCTCAGGAATGTCATAATTACGTCACAATCTACTTTATCTTACAATTGTACGAAACGAACGATAATTAATACGAGGAATAAATTTAACATTTTTATTAGGCTTTATTTAATAATTTATCACGACACTTGTGCAAAAATAACTTGTAAACATTGCAGTAAAAGTAATTCCCTTATTTATTATTGCTTGCTCAATGCAACAGATCTGCCCAACGAATTTCAAAATTCTCTCAACTGTCATCTGTCATCGACCATTCTCCATTCGCAAAGTTTCAAAGAACTGTTCCTGTATAATAAAATATCTATTCCTTAAAAATATCAATATACTCACTTGTACCTAGTATAATCTATAAATATCGCAGCGAAAAAAGAAAAGAACTCGACGAGCATATACAGCCTCTAGCGACAAATTCCGATGTGCAAAACAACTTCCTTACCGAGTGAAACTCGACATAACGAGTGACAAACTCCCTCGCCAGTCTCCGCGAAGATGCATCGTAAGAGCAACGACTCGCAACGCATAATAAAAGCCAAAATTCACGCACGCATGAACGAGCGATGAAAAGGAAATTTGAACGGTCCGAGAGGAGGGGAGGGAGGCGACTAGTCTTAACTGCACGTCCCTGGCGCGGTTCTAAACGCAATTATGCACTTTTTTTTTATCCTCGAAAAATTTTCCCTACTACACGGGCCCGCGCCGATGATGTAACACACGCCTTACCCAGTCAATACGCTATAGACGCGCTCACCGGGTGAACCAGCAGCAGCCGGTGATTATATACCCGCGCGCGCACAGCGTAAGAGAAAGAAAGAGACAGACACTCGGGAGAACGAGCTAAAGTGATGGGAAAAGTAGCTGTGCCTGTGAAGGAGGTAATCGCGGAGAGAGAGAGAGAGAGAGAGAGAAAAAAAGGCCGCGAGTCAGACAGAACAGCTGACCTACCTTGAAATAATGTTATGCGCTAGGCTAGGCGCGGATGGCTCGCGTATTATTCGCTCTCCTGCACTCGTGCCCTTCCCTTTCAACCGAGCGGAGATGCTGCATTTGTATATACCGGCCTTACACTCGCGCTGCCGATCTTTCGCGCGCTTTGTACCTTCTGTTTCATGCTAATGCGAATTGCGAATTATTGATTATGTCTCATTGTTGTGTGTGTGTGAGAGTGAGAGAGAGGCATCATTTCTACGCTGCATTTTTAGTTGATGCCATTCGGGTTGAGGTTCTCATTGTTACGCATAGCGAGAGGGAATGGTTTTTAGGATGACGCGCGCACTTGGGTATACGTACCGCTAATTAATTGAAATTACTCGATTAACGTCAGTTGTCGAAGATGCTATTGTTGCGCGCACGATGAGTAATTTAAACATATAATTATATAGTCTAGAGGTTTGAGTGTAAACTTGATAATTTACACTTGTGCGCGGGGCTAAATTATTACCGCCGAGGCGGAGATAAATAATTTAAAGCGCTCGACGGCTCGCGGCCGCGATCGTGTGTGCAATCAAATAGTATCCGTTGAATTTGCGGCAATACTTCGGAGTCGTTAAAGTGAAAATACTTTCACAACTTTGAAGTTAATTTTCGTTCCCTGCCGTTATAGATATATGTATTTTGTTTTTAAAAAAAGATCTCAAGCAGTTTTACTCGAAACGATAACATTTTCACGAACATTTCCTCTCCGAAGTGTACGAATATGCACGCGTTTGGCTTCGAAAGAGTCAAAGAGTCTCTGCGCGCGCGTTCTGCGAGGCTTTATACTTATTAATAAAATCGTTGGTACACTTCGCTGGAAAATGCAGTCAAAATTAATAGCGTCTGTAAAGCGAGTAATAACTGTTTAGCTTTGTACTAATGCATTACATCACGGGCTCGCGGTAAAATACGAAATGCCGAATGATGAAAAGTCAGC
This sequence comes from Megastigmus dorsalis, assembly GCA_900490025.1. Lineage (NCBI taxonomy): Eukaryota > Metazoa > Arthropoda > Insecta > Hymenoptera > Megastigmidae > Megastigmus > Megastigmus dorsalis. The sequence goes on along the minus strand of UELU01142873.1, from coordinate 17,628 downwards.
GCGCTAAAAGTTAAAGAGTCTGGATACAATGAGCGTGGAATAAAATAATTCCGCCGCAGCTTCGATAAATCCGTAACTCATCGTGAGGTACGATCCCGCGCACTCGTTCACAATACTACACTCAAGGATTCCTAGATGAATTCCTTTAAAACAGCCATTAGCCGAGGTGCATAATATAACGCAACTGTTTCTCCTGCAGCCCTATGTATATATATAAAAGGAAACAGGAGGCGCGCTAAATTTCGCAAAGACAATGAAAAATAGAGCGGGTCCTTTAGAATCCAGAAAAATGCACGAAACAACAGAGATCCGAATGTCTCCGGGGCGCATGAGAAAAGCTGCGGATTATATAAAGGAGGCGGGGAGATTACGGCTTTGGCGTGCGCGTCAACGCAGTCTCAAGTTGAGCAATATAGCGACGAGAGCAGCAGCAGCAGCAGCTCATCGTACTCCGTGCGTGTCGCAATAGTCGCGAGAGAATTTCCTACGGGTCTCTCTCTCAAAAAACTGCTATAAAGCGAATAGCGAGGGAGGACGGGACGAGAGGAGGTGGCGGCGATGCTAAATTAACCCTTACTGGATTCGTCGGTGCAATACTGTGGGTCTCGTCCGCCTCCGAGCGATAACCGTTTCGTGCGGTGAATCTTGGAAAGTATGAATTTGAGGGATTTCAGACCGAGGTCTCGATAAAATGAGGAAAGTCGCTTTGGGGAATGGACGAAATTAGGATGGAACGATTGGATTATTGTTGGTAAAATGATTTTTGAAGCTCGTAGAATCAAGATTGATTGAATATTTTATATTTGTATATTAACTTACGCGACTGAACACTTAGTGAAATGATAATTTTAGAAACTCACCTGCAACAGAAAAATAAAATTTGGATAAATACAAAATACGAATGCAAAATCAAACTTAAAATTAAATCAGATGTATTATGTGAATTTAAAGCCTTTTCACTCGAACAAAGTACACGTGTATTCAGAAATTGAAACTCGGCATCCGTTGCAAATACTGATATTTTAATTACTTAGCCAGAGTAGTTATGTCCATTCGTGTGTCATTGTAATGAAAGACGTTGTAAAAAAATTGCAGTGATAAATGCGAACAAAAAAGATTTTGTTTTGAAATTGAAATATGAGTTTACGTATTATTGTAGCAAAACCAACGCAACTGCAGTTTTATTCTTCTCACGCGTAGTAAATACAGTTTTAAAATTGTTGGAACGCAAGAATATTGAATAAAAATTGAAAGAAGATAATTGTTATTATTTTCATAGAAAATTAATTAAAAGTATTATTCTAAAAATAAGAAGAGATTGATTTTTCAATTGTAAGTCGATTTCAAAATATTTTAAAAAAAGACTTTCATTGAATTCCGTATTAGATAACCTTCGAGTGCAACCTCAAGCAATTTTTGTCATCTTTATTCTAACATCTTCATTTCTCAAATTAACTACTTGAAAAAGTGATACTTAATCATGCATGGAGTAAAAATAAAGACCAAAGATAACTTATTTTTTGAACCTCGAGTAATGCTCCAAACGTACTTGAATACACAAGCAAGAAGTTTCATGTGCTATTATACGCAGACATAACAACTTATTTTTTTGTTATCACGTTTATAATTACAGTTTATTAGAATATGAAAGTTGTTTTAAAAACGCTTGATTATGCAAATTATTCCGCAGAATTTTTGCTTTTGGGTAACTAAATAAGTAACAAGTTACAAAACTCCTTTCACTAATGAAACTGCGATAAAAAAAAACGAGGTATGAAGTTTTCCCAACACGTGCACATATACCTACGTCCTTTTGAATTGTGATATTCGTAGAAGCTATGAAAAAGAGAATTCGACACATTTTCTCAGAAGCGCGATTCGTCTGATTCTTCGAATGATCAAGAATCGTTGAATAATATGTTGTGGTCCTTTTGAGTATTCATAAACTGGTATTTCTTTTTTTATAATTGATTAAGACATTTCGAAACTAATAAAGATGCATTATGACATCGGGGAAGGCAGTTATAGTCACACTTTTATATCACTGTACGTCAGTTTTATCTAGCTGACTAATTACGAATCGTCACACGTTGGAATTTCGTAACCTCAAAATTTCACGCTGACTACATCGGAGTCTTATTGGTAATAAAATGCAATTAATCCTTCTTAGCGTAAATATCGGTTGCCTTGAACCGATTTTCAAATCTACCTTCATTACTAGCGACTCTATCTAGGTATAAAAATGTATATAGGTAAGATACATACATTTAATTGACTTGTATATAAAATTGAAAGGTATATTTAGATATTAAATATTTTTATTTCTTAAGGTTACGATGATCGCTATCGCAATAAATTCTTTTTTATTACTGGTCTGACGCATCGATTTTTCTAAAATTACCTTTAATAATAAATATACTTTTTAAGCAGCTCTATAGACATGTTCTCCGAATGATTCGCTGAAATTCATCAATGAAACGCCCAATTTCGAAGCAGCAGCTAACCGACTACTACTACATACAATGGCCAAAGCCTCGCACTGGGGCACCGAAGAAAAAAAAAGTAAAAGTCAAGTATACCACGATGCGATAGCGTTCGCGCGCGACACAGCAAAAATTCGAATGACTGAGAAATCCTTCACGGCCGGGGAAAGAAAAGGCTCAACCTTAAAATCGAAAGGGGCAGTGCCTCGTGAACCAAAAAAAGAATAAAAAAAAAACAAGGAATAATCCCAAGATCGTATAATCGATTTGGGGACTTTCTCCCGATGTTATACATATATTCGCGAAACGAGGTTGAGGCGAGCGCACGAGAGAGAAAGAGAGAGAGAGAGACAGAGTATACACGCCTATATGGAGCGGGACAAAAGGAAGAGGCCATTAAGGAAGCGACATTCTAAGACTAAGTAAGTAGGCTTCTCTCTCTGCTATGCGGCGCTGAAAAGTTGCGACACGCGCTTGTATATACAGTGTGCGTGTGTACGCATAGTCCGTAGCTGTGCGCGCCGGTGCTCGAGTTCTCCAAATATACACGCGCAGAGGAAAAAGGCGAGCACAAGCTCGGTCTGCCGCGACGAAAGCAACTCACCTGCCGCCGCCGCCGCCGCCGCCGCCGCCGCCGCCGCTGCTCAGACCAACTCTATATACACAATGTCTGTGTGTCTATATATATATATAATGCGGAGCTGTACGAGCTGGATTACGAAGATTGCGCGTAGTTACGTCAGAATACCGGGAGTGTGGAGCAGTGGATGTAATGCGAAAAAGAGCGCGGGCGCATGTTATGGGAATGCGCGCGGGAAGAGAGAAAAAAAAAAGAAAGATACGATGCAGTCGCGCGGTCGCGGCGGCGGTATTATTTTTCTCTTTGACGAAGAGAGGCCGCGAGTACAACAGAGAAACAGAGAAAGAGAAAGAGAGAGAGGCCGGAAGGCGGAAGAGACGAAGTGCACAGTGTGCCATAGCCCCGGCGCGGAGCGTAATCGCCTCGCGACGTTTACTACTGTGTTGTGTATGAGGTGGCAAGAAAAATTTGTGTAACGCTTTCGTTTTACGTTGTACGATTGTGGGAGTTGAGCGGACCGCGCGAGTAGAGAGATGTATAAGTCGAGCCGATCGATCTCTTGCACGAGACCGAGGGATTTGAGGTGATGGCAAAAAAAGCTGCAGGGAGAATGGGATTGGGAAGTTATGGCCTTATGTTACTCAATGATAAGTACCGATCGAGTGGAAATTATAATCGCTCAACGGATTGATTTTTCTCGTGGTAAAAAGCGCAGTTTTCCAGCGCGGTCCGTATGAAAATTCTAGCCTCTGATACGCAAAGACAAATACACGCGATAGATAATATGGAGTGCTCTGTGGTCCAATGGAAACTACTTAAATGGAACCGCGACGAAGATCCACGTAATCGCGTCGGTTACCTCTATTTATTAAGCTTTCTCGCGCCTGCAACTCGGCGCGAGCGCGCGACCGTTATAATCAGCGGTATAAGAAATTCATGTCGGTCGCGCGCGCTCATGACGGTCGTCCTTTTTACCTCGCGCGCGCTTGCGCCTTATATCTCATTTTTTTCCATGAGAAAAGACTTTTGTCTCGGCTCCAGACGATAATCTATATACTCCCGACCCATCGAGTCTCCTTTCTTTCGATGCCAGCTGCCGCTCTGAGCCTATCGATGCGCAACTCATCGCTGGCTATCATTAGGACAATTTTCGGAAATTGGGCTCGATGTATGGCGCGCTGTATAAAAAGTCAAGGGCCGAGATCGTTACGTAACGAGAGTCGACGGGAAAATATTATACTCGAAGCTGGTCCCTTTTTTTTTTCTTTTTTTTTTGTTTAACACAGGATGTAGATTATCTGGGAAATTTTTAGTTCCATTAGGATAATTAGAAGCTTGTGGAATAAAAAGCTAGTATTACATTGCGCCGCGATGTGGAGGATTATTATCGGCGCAACTCGTGCGACAAGTCGACCGTTATTGACTGTACGTGTTTTTAAATTTTTAATTACGTATACGCATTATTTGATAAAGCGGCTCTTGCTCAACGATTAGGTTTCAGTATAAGAAAAGTCATTTATCAATCGCACGGTTGCTTTTCGTCCGCTACAACGATTCACGAACAGAGTTGCATCACGCGATGATTTCTATAATTTGTGGCGTTAATAAAGGTGCGCACGGAGGGGCGGGGGAATGGGAAGGTCTGGGATAACGTAAGTCACGTATAATATACGCACGGAGTCGGCGAGCGCGCGCATAGCCACGTCAATGACCCGCATTTAAATGTAAGCATCGGACTAATTCGCAATTTCGCATTTTTATGCGGATTTCCGGATTTCCGAATAATCAAGCCGGTCGCTTTCTTTCCTCCCCTCCTTTCTCTCTCTCTCTCTCTCTCTCTCTCTCTCTCTCTCTCTCTCTCTCTCTCATTCCTTCTTTCATTTGTATACAATAGCAGTATCGGCCTGCCATCGTCTAGCTGTATACGCGCCGCTCTCTGCACTTTCCCGTATTTTAATATTGAAATGCATATATATATATATATATATGTAACGCGAAGAAAGTCGATATGCTGATGTTTGCAAATTGCAACGATAAAGAAAAAGAAAAAAGGGAACGACGACTTGTATAAATTTATACGTTATTTATAAGAAATGAACGTCGACGGGCGGTTCGAATGTTCCATAATTAAGCTAGATACATATACGTGCTTTGTACAAATAGGAGCTGTGAAAATGGTGCGATCGTATATTCTGCTGCGTTAATATCTTAGATCACTGCGGAAGTGTTATTTATTAGCTCGCGTGCATTCGTGATTAAAATAAAAATCGTTTCATATTTATGTAAGCAATATTTTTAGAGTTATATATGCGAGATCGAATTAAGTTGTACAATAAAATTGAGAAATTTATGTTATTCGGGATAAAATATTATGCCAATTTTTTTGTGTCTTCAAATTATTATTTTTGTGTAATTACTGTAGCGTGAAATAAGTGAAAAATGATTATTTTTGAGAAAGTCATATAGGAACGAGTGACTCGTGCGTTCCCGCCCATTTTTCATCCTAGAAACGCGATGCATTCGAACAAAAAAAAATTGCAGACGTAATTTACGAACGTTTTATTAACGAACAGTGTAGTTCAGACGTTATAAATGATCCAACGTAATTACTAAATGATAGAGCCGCTAGATAAAAAAAAAGAAAAAGAAATACGAATGCAACTTCAAAATAACCCCACTGAAATCCCACAATCACCAATTAGCCTCCAATAAAGCGCACTACACGAGCAATTTATATACTCGGAGAATGAAAAATTCGAGTTATAATTAAAGTTCAATAATAACAGTTCCTCATTCATCTTTACGAGCGTTAGCTTTGCTCGTGTAGCCCTTAAGCGATGCCGATGGTTTAACATCCACATTTCAGTGCGTCGTTAGTGTAATGAATTCTTTCTCAAAGTGGGTCGTGATTTTAATTTTTTAAGTGAAACAGTTATCGCCGCGCTAAGAATTCGAAATGCTGGAGTGTATCGACGTTCTTAAATGCTTTACGAATGATAATGTACAAAGTGATACGTATTGATCTACGTAATCTATAGTATAACACTGGTTTTGTTGCATTTACTACAAAACATGACTGCTCATCGATACGTTTAGAAAAAAAGTACTATACTCAAACTTGCAAGATAAAGTCGTTTTATTTTTGCATAACAAAGCTACTGACGCAACCAACGAAAAAAAAAATCTTTAATTCGCTAAGCTTATAGCTGCTCATTCACGTATACAGTTGAATCAAATATTTACATTTTTGCGAAGCAGAGTCGTCCAAGCAACGATACAAGACACTCGCACGGTCTACCCGCATCATCAGCAGCGCCATCAGGCAAGAAAATTCCCTCGATTAAGCTCATTGCTCATCCGCGCAAACTCAATGCCCGCTTCCAAGAAATTCGCCAAAGCGCGCATTCATCATCATCTCGCTACCCAACTCGAGACCCAACTATTATATACATCCACCCGCGAGATTCTGAGTCTGGCCGCACGTATTATCACTGATGCACCGCATGATCGTCACGGAACGAATGCGCATGCGCACAGCATTATGTCACTTCTCTGTCATCATTCGCGCGTGCCATCATTAGCTCTTGGCTATATACATGCGCGCTCGCCAACGCGAAAAGAAGTCATCGCTATGCAGCAGCAGCAGCAGCAGCAGCAACAGCTCTGACCTACACGTGCCTATATAAGCTGCGCGATCACAGCGGTGGATTTGGATTTTTCGACGCGCGAGTTCCCTACATATACCGATATAACTTTTACTTTCCAATTCGTATAAGTTCGAATTGAGTCATAAACGCGAGAGTTTGCGAAATCCACTGAGAATGTCTGTGTGTGTGTGTGTGTGTGTGTGTGTGTATGGGAGACTTGAAAAAGGATGATTTGTATAAAGTACCAGTTTAATAATATTACGTCAGGTGCTTGTGTGTGTGTGTGTGTTTGTATGCGTTTGTACCGGCTACGAGTCGTGGCGAGATTTCCGCGATTGGCGGTATATTAGCTTCATGATGATTCTCAATAAAATAGTTGTATTTGCATGACGCTCGTAAGCACTGGCGTATGGAGGATGCAGTTTTAAATTGATGGAATTTAATGGAATATTAATATAATCACAGTTTTTATTATACTTGGGTTCAAAGTTATTGGGGTCTAATTAAAAGTTATTCGCTAAAAAATTGCAAGTTCGTTCAAGCTGTATCTGTAACTGTTGAAATATTCAAGTAATGTATGAAAAAGCTGTAAATTAAAAGTATAAATTTAATTAAAAAAAAAAAAAAAGAAAAGAGTACGAAGCTTAATTAAATATGTTTATCTTCAGACTGTAATTAGAATCAACGATTCACAAACCATAAATTAATTACAAATAGCGTAAGTTTTTCCGCGTCACCTCGAAACCCATTTCCCATATCTATTCGTCGAGAAGAGGTAGAACCCCGCAGGATAAGTATGAAAAAGAGTGAAAAATATTTTGAAATATTCATGGCGCATAAACTGCGTTACTGCACAGATAAATAAATTGAAATTTTGAACTACGAGCCGCGGCAGCAGCCCCAACGGAAACCTATTCCCCGCTGAAAAAAAAAATTCCTCCTGCACCGTAATCCATAAAGCGTCGCTCGCTCCGCCAATAGATGCTAAATTCCTAGCAGTTCCTTAAACTTATTTATCTACGCGTACATAACTCAAGCATCCATGCGCTCTTTCCATTCCTCCCTAGAACCTTTAATTGATAATAAATAAGGTATAATCCCGCTGACGTCGAGCGGCTAACTCGTCCTCCTCTAAATTATCATTAACGCGCGGCTAGAGCTTCAACTTCTCTATCTCTCTCTCTCTCTCTCTCTCTCTCTCTCACACACATACTCACGTAAGCCACAAACGCACAAACAAAACATCCGAGAGGGAGAGATAAATTAGATTTAAACAAGAGACTCGCGAGAAGTGTACAGTTTACAAATAAAAGAAACAAAAAAAAATGCATCCTGGAGCATAAAAGGTCGGAACAGGAGGGTTTCGAGTTGAGCTAGTGCACCAAGTGCCACACCATGGAAACGTCCGAATATCCGGTAGTAAAAGCTCTCTCGCGGGCGTTCCGTCGCCGTAAATTTTGCCTTAGAAGAGATTTTTATTCCTTCTACTCTCGCGAGGGAGGAATAAGAAAATAAAGTCCAGTGTACGCGCGGGACGCGCATCGGTGGTATAGGGTCAAAAGAAAAGACAAGACTCGCCCGGATGTAAGTCGAGCACACCGGGTGTGCAATGGAGCGAAGTAAGGGAGATCGCGTAATTGCGTGGACCGATGGCTTTGACGGCTTTTTGTTCTTTTTTTAGCGGGCCTGGACATAAACTAGCCACCCGAAGGCCTAAGACTGCAAGATGAACTGCGCACTTGGCTGAGATTCTTTTTCTCGTGTGCGGAGAGTGTTGGGTTTCCGCGGAGGTGCGCGCTCTTATAGTCCTGGAGGGTTATTGGGTTCGATCGAATACCTTTTCACTTAGGCGCGGATTGTCGTTGGGAATGTAAATGTTGAAGGGAAGAAGAAAAGTTAATGCTAGTCTAGGAATGTTGCCATAATCGATGAACTCTATAAATTAATATTAACCTTAGCATTTGCATCAATAAAATAATATAATGAACGAAACATTTAAATTTATATTGTGTTTTTTCTAATTAAAAAATAAAATTATTTGCCTATTTATTACATGATTTCACAACTTTGTATTCTTTGCATTTGTAAGTTCATTGATGCAAAAGAATTGTTTGTCAAAATTTTTAATAATATTCTTTATCTGAGCATAGAAAATCGTAAGCAGTACAACTTTCTATTTAAATTTAAAATCATTTTTTAAGAAGGTAATTAAAAAAATAAAATATTGTTTCTTTAATAATAAGAATATACTATAAATGTTGTGTAATAGTATATAAGGAAATCAAATAGTATGCATACAATATTTCTTATTTATATTTCACTTCAACCAATCCTTGTCGTCTATACATGCATTCTTAATTTGCGTAATATATCGATCGACGTGAAAGTAAAATTCACGGGAAACCTTTCCTAATATTCAACCGCGGCTCTTTTACAACCTTCGAAAGTCAAGGAGATCGGCAAAAACTACACAGCCACTAATTGAACCATCATACATTTTTGTACAAAATTAAATATTCATTAAACTGTATAAGCGTTGCGCGATAACGCATGGGCCCGTAATCGCCGATAAACAAAATATATTGAGTTATTATCGCAGCCGAGTACATAGACTTTTTGTATATCGCGCTGCACACGTACACACTGCACTGTGCAGTATTCGTGATTTACGCTCCAGAGCCTTAATCCTGCACGTATCTATACATCCATTATAAGCTCATAGTCTTTTTTACGCGCGACATTAACGCTACCGTTGTGTATATACGCGCACAATTTTTAATTGGACCCCGAGTTATTCGAGTTATGCCGCGCCGTTAGACTGCGCCGCCGTTGCGCGCACTCTATATTGCACGAGGCGACGAAAATTATCGCGCGCGCGTTCTCGATTCGCGGACACACGCGGCATGCACCTCGCAGTCGATGCAAACTACCTGTAACCCACATACTCGTGTGTGTGTGTGTGTGTGTGTGTGTGTGTGTGTGTGTGTGTCTATTTAAAAAGAAGGGAATGTCGGAGAGAAGGTGTTCGCAGACCGTATATATATAAGTTAAAGGACTGTGCACGCATTGTCGTTCGTTTTAATGAGTGATCCGCGAGCGACGCTAATTATTTCGAGCCGCGAGTATGCCCGTATACACATATACGTATAGACAGACAATCTTTTACTCTGTCTTTTTCTCGCTACCTGCTATTGTGTGTGCACACAAACATTCGCCAAGGCGGAATACATTTCTGCAGCTCGTTTGCATTGTGCGTCGACGAGGATATGCTCATTGTGATACACCCGGCTTAACCCAGAGGAATTTATAAGCCACCAGTACATAAACATCTGCGGCTTTTCATCTGCGAATTAAAAAATCGTGGAAATTCGCGTGTGGCTTCGTGTCTGATATAATACACAGCGTCGCGGTCTGGTATAATTAGCGCTTAATGATGCTCCCGCGCACGCGCTGATTATGCCGTTCGAGTCGCGCTCCTGCAGCTCCCTTTAATCATTCAATTTAATCATTTTTCCATGCTGCTGACGGTCGTGGCTCGCGCTTTTCTTAAAACAATATATATATATATGAACGATGCGTCCCCGTTCTATTATGCTTTATAATTGTATAGTTCGATGTATAGTCGGCATTGAGAGCTTTCGAAATGGAATGGCAAAATCCCAAGTAAGACGTTTACGGCGAGCTGTACTTTCAAAACCTCGGGATTTCCATAAATATACCGAAGCCGCGCGGGGGATACCATCGTAACGAAAATCACAATATTTCACGGTGCATTATTCACGCCCAGCAGCAGCAGCAGCAGCAGCAGCAGGCAGTGCGTTCTGTGCAGGCGTGCGCACCACCGATAACTATATCTCATTGTCGAAAAATCAATTATACAGGCCGAATCGCCCGGCCCGAAATAAGCGCCCGTGTGTCCGCACCCACGCATTAACCACATTCCAGGCAGGCCGCGTGCCGCATATATAATACGTAAAAAGACAGAGAGAAAATTTAATTACGGCACTGCCTAAACGTTCCGGGCAATTTTCCAGCCAAACGAACACTATTATAGACTCGCGCACGTATGTACGTGTAGAATACGCGTGGCTAATGCATAAATCGAGTAAGGGATCGCGACGCGGCGCATCTCGTCCGCGGGTAAGAGGCGCAGTAGATCGAGGGCGTTCGAGGCGTGCGCTTCAGCCTTGGTCGCGATCGCACAATCAGTCTATATATATATATACTCGCCAAGTTATACATACCGTGTATAGCCACTCGCTTCTGATCTCGGGGACTAGAAGATCCGCGGTATAGCTGAATCGCGCCTACGCGGCCGAGCGCTTCTACCGCGAAACGGGCGTTTATTATGCAGCCGAGAGAATCTCGAGATGTAGCGAAAGGGGGAATTATGGGCTACGTCGAGTCTTCGACGACGGAGGCATACGATATGCAGGAATTAAAACCGATGAGTAAGTGTTTCGCTCATCTCGCGTAATTTCCCAATGCAAGAAATAATTTCGTTAATGAGGCGCGGGATATATTTTTAGTTTGTCTGGGTCGAGCGTTATATATGTTCGCCGGTTGATGATGAGTCGGTCACTTTTATCGCGGCCGACACTGTATTGCCGAGAGAATCGGTTTTGCGGGGATTTTCTTTTGTACAGTCGGGAATAAAGATGAATGATCGGTTGGATTTTGGGGTTATTCGTTGGAGAGTACGTTGCCATGACCAATCGCTGAAACGATGAATGTTCCACGTTAAGTGACACTGCAGCTCTTGTATCGTAATACAATTTTGGTTTAGAAAGTTATTATGGACTGTAGCCGAGAAGCTTGTAAGCTATACGGCCAACTCGACTTATCATATTATATAGCTTATGTTTTTCATATTAAACTTAATTGCAGTAATGTGGGATGCGCTGGATTTTATAGTCCGCGTTATAAACGCTAATTGTGCTGTACTCTCGCGGAGTTTATTGCATATGAAGGGGTTGCAACAGCTTATCGAGGAGGTGTGTTGCATTATAGAACCTTGAATTTTAAATCGAGGCATCTTCCATATCGAAATAATTGACACTGCCGACGACTCGGACCTTGAGTTCAACTTGTTATTCTCGTGCGAAAAATTCTAAAGAGTTTCTAAACCATGGTAATGATGCACTAGGCAAGCTAATTAAAATTTATTTTCTTCGTTTAAGGATAGGGTCTTTCGCTAAATGAGAAACAATTTTTTCAGCCATAATTAAAGTATTATACACTCGTGAAGTATTCAATTGTTGTTTTTAAAAAATCAGTGTACGTTTCCGTTAATTTCAGTAAAATATTGGATTTTTAAAATGCAAAATTTAGTTAACTCTCTTATGAGGTTATATTAATTTAACCGGAATAAGGAACAAATTTATGCACTTCTATATGCAATAACTTTAAGCAAAAAAACTTTATTCGGAATCTTCAAATATTTAACTTTCATAATCTTAGTCGAAAATAAACAAAATAAACAAAATATACGTCTTTCTGGAAGAAAGTATCATGAAGCGAACGCGTAGCAGCACCGTCGCCATCAGCATGCTGTACCTACATATTAGCATTACAGAGTACATAGCTGACGCAGAGGTTATGGTTAACGATACACGTCACGAGTCAAATTCATCAATTTTATGACATTCATGAATATTCTCTTAAACACACAATTACTCGAATGATATACGTGTAAATTCATACTCTTGTATATAATAATTTACAAAGTACATTTTATGCTAAAAATTTCACTTGGAAATCTTTTGCATAGCTATTACTTTGATAACCAAAGTCACGAAAGACCCTCCTTAAATCTTTAACGATCTAAATTTTAAAATACGACTTGAAATTAATCTGAACTATCACATGTTAACTTTGGCACTGCATATACCGACAATTGGGTAGAAGAAGGTATTATTTCGGAGTTGCCTCGAAGAAAGTACTATATGCTATGTTAAGTGCATTAGAGATAGTATCTGATTCAAGGTAACATCGAAATAGTACCTTCTTCCATCCAACCATCGACACAGAAACAAATAAACATTATAAAATTGTATTCTTCAAATAAATAATTTCATTTTCATACTTTATTACTTACTTTATCATAATGCGTCAATCCGCAATGCCACATTTTCTCATATAAAATACAGCAAGTTAAAACTTACTTAAAGTTTTTTAAATACAGCCAATTTGTACGTCACTAGTATTTCCCCCATTAAAACACCCCCGCGAACCTAAAACAGCTTCAGCTACCAATCGAAACCTAATTTTTCATCCGCGTCAAGCCTGCAGAAAAAAAAACCACTCGGGATAAAAAGCAAGCACAGCGGAGGCGTTGCGCTACGAAGAAAGGCACGAGAAGAGAGAGAGAGAGAGAGCAGCGAGTATCTGGTTTCAGCAGGTATATATATATACGAGAAGTAAGTGTCCCTATAGCCGGGCGACGTATACGCGTATAACAAGCTCTACGCATAATAGAGGCGCTGCAGCAGCAGCTCGGTATATACTTACAGGCTCGCGCGAGAAATAGGCGAATGGCAGTCGGTGCGCGCGAGCGATAATAAAAGGCGATGTTAACTGCGGCCAATATATAGACGGGCGCAGAGTTCAGCGACGCAACGGTATATACATTCGGGACGTTTGGCTCACTGCAGATTTATGCAAGCTCGTCATTGCGCGCTCGCGAGCGCGAAAATACGATAATAATCGTAAAGTGCAGCCCGGAGGAAGTGGACCCCCTCGGCCATGCATCTGCACTTCATTGAATATAATGAATGAATGTTTATGCGGACGCGTGACGAGTGCAACGCGCCGTATAGACCTGCTCGAGAAAGATGAATGCGCGTGTGTGTGTGTGTGTGTGTGCGCGCGCGCAGTGCGAGGATTTACAGTTATTATTATTCAATGTTGCGAGTATACGAGCGGTGGTTCCGTACTTCTCTCTCTCTCTCTCTGCTTTTTTTTTGTCTTCTTCTCCTGCGAGCGATATAACTCGTGGTATTATGCCATGTGTGTGTGTGTGTCTGAGTCGTCGCTATCGTAAAGTCAATGAGCGAGGACTTGTAAAAAATGAATTGGCTCGGGCACGCACGATTTGCGGCTTATTAATTAATACGAATTATCGGCTGCGTATACATATAGGGTTTTTTTTAACGTACCGCAGCTATATAATAAGAGTAACGCTCCTCAACAGCGCCGATGCGTTATAATCCCGCGAGCTTTGGTTTATTAATATCGCCGAGAATGTTAACCGAGCGCTTTACGTAAGGATAATTATAGATATAATATTATTAATTCCGCTGGGTAAGAAAGCATCGAGACTCTGCACGAGCGATGTACGGCATAACTATTTTGAAAAAGGTCAAAGCTACTCCAAGGTCGAAGTAGCAATCTCCGGCCTCCAAGACCTCTGTACGAGCATTGCGTTGGGATGGTGAAAACAGCGAGCGCGTCTACGGGGGAAAAAAAAAGGAGACGGCGCGCGAAGAAGAGGTGCCGAGGAGGCGTCCTCCTCCGCCAAGAGGGCTGTTATTAAGTTGTAAAAAGGACATGAACTTGCGCGTGTGGCTTTTTTCGTTGGCGATATATATAAGCGGTCGAGATGCGCACTTGCGCTATATGAATACGTACGCAGGCGCTTGCATTCGAGCGCGCGCAGGAGAAATATTTTACCGAATATATATCCGTAAACCTAACTCGAAAAGCTATGCATGTGTTGGCTGTGTGGAATGCTACTCGCGCCGCGGTTATGTAAAATCGGTGGATATTTTTTTTTTTTGTTCCGCTTTTCGAAAAGAGTATTATGGAGGCCAGGCTACTTTGGCCATTTATTAAACCGACAGCGTTTTGACTTGGTTTTTTCGGTTCGTTTTTCGTTTTTTTTTCCTTCCCTTTTTCCTTTCTTAAAATGTGTTTACGTAAATTTTTAGTGTTCTTACTAAATTTTCACGACATGCGCTAATTTCTTAGACAGTTAGCGGGGCGACCAACGAATAGAGCTAAAAAACTTCCGAGTTGAGTAAAACTAGAGAGAGAGAGAGAGTGAGAGTGAAAAGGAGGGAGAGTCTTTGGCTCGTTCGGTAGAAAATAAAAAGAACTGCTTCAAACGATCGAGCCGTTCTTTAAGGCTAAATATCCAATTCCAGTCATTATGAAGCATATTGGACATTTTGGGATATCAACAAAAAATCTGCAAAATGCATTATGCAATAAATTCCGCACATTGTTTCCTCGAATAAGCTATACACCCATCAAATATTCAGATACACTTATGTAGTGAGAATCATAATAAAAAGAAATAATCTTTCGGTGGTACGAAAAACTAGTTATAATTTTATCACGATAAAAGTATATAATTATGCAGTTGAACAATAAACAACTATACACCAAGTGAAAATAGTTTATTTAAATGAACAAAATTTCATTCGATAAACCCAATAAAACAGATCATACGAAAACATAGCGATACAAACAATATATAATCAAAACAACCAACACCGTTATAGCCACAAAAAAAAACGTCTAGCCGATGATACAATTCCTCCTCTCTCTCTCTTCTTCTCTAGCGCGCGAATTAGCATATTAAGAAACTCCCGATGGCAGAGTCTACCCACACACAAAAACACACACACACACACACACACACACGGAGAAACAGACATGTAGACGCACACAGGGAGAGCCACTCGCTAAGTATACGAAATCAATGTAATCTGGCGTCTGTAATCGGCGCTTGCTCGCTACAAACATACATATAGACATAGAGTTGGAAGCGATCGACGTCGCTCACGTGCCGCTCGCGCCTCGCTCTTGCCTCAGTTGCGAAAAGTATAGAGCGTTGTAGAGCGTCCCGCGCGCGATTGCAAAAAAAGGCCTCGAGGGGTAGTCTACGGCCGGCTTAGCCGCGGTATCCATAACACGGCCCGGCCTCGGCACACTTGCACTGCACGGCTCGAGCGAGCGGCCCCAAAACTATTGACACGCGGAAGCGACTCCAGTCGGTTTTGGGACTTATATACGTATACCTGTCTGTTGTATACAGAAGTTTAGAGACGTGCATTACGCGAGAGAGTTAGCTGCTGGCCGACGTTATTTCATCCATCAGTGAAAGCGAAATTTGCGGAGAGAAAGAGACAGAGAGAAAGAGAAGAAAAAATGAAGCAGAGTTGCTTATGTTTCGATTGCGCCGCTACGTTTCGGAGTTTATAACCGGGGGTGTATACGATATGCGAGAGAGGAGTTATAAATGTCGCTGCTGCAGTCCTGTCCACTCGGCTTTTGCCACGAGATCGCGGTTAAATCATTTTTGTTAACGACTCGCGGCTGCAAATACTCCGTCTTTTTTTTCCGTTACCCACGTGGATTTGTTTAATTAGATTTTTTTTCGCCGCGGCTCGTATACATAAACTGAATTCCAGATTCGGGCGCACTACACTTAATGTAATGGGCTAATGAACCGCGGCGTATGTAATGTTATTTTATATACAAATCGGTTGGATAATCGGACTCAATTTTTTCCTCGTAATGCACGCGCAATATTAAAATGTCTTAAATCATCGAGAATTGCGCGAGCGGTGGGCTGCGTTGTTTAAATGGATTCGCGAGCCGTTGCATGAAAATAATGAATCTCTCCGTGAAATTTTTAATTCCCTTGCGCAACAAGTGGAGGAGATCATGTAGGCGATAAGAGGGACTACAATTGAAGAGGAGATCGTATTGTGTACGCGGAATAGCAGATTACGTTATCTCGGCTTGTATTTCGGCAATGGATATCCCCTGGCTTCGTATATATGAAAACTATTTCTGCACATTACTGTTACGAGGCCAGAAAACATTTTTGTGCAGACAAACTGCGAAAGCTAAATAATATTTGCTTGTATAATATGTACGGTCGTATACAGTTAATGTATGTATATGACATTACCTGAAATTCTAAGTAGCTCGAGACCGTAGAAGAGAGAGAGAGAGAGAGAGGAGGGAAAAAAACCTACAGTCCGCACTCGCTTTCGTACTTCATACATCTCATTTGTCCTCTTTGTCCAAATGCAACTCGCGCGGGCTTTTTACGAATGCAATAAATGTCGCGGCGCGCATTGCCTAGGAATTTTACAACCCCCGCGGGCTACATACTTAATCTTACCCTCAGGGGCTTTTCGAGTGCGCGCGCCGAACTGGATTTTCGCTTATACACGTGCACACAGGCGCGCACAGAGAGACAAGATAGAGTGCACCAGCTTAGTTAACTCGAAATCGAGTATAACGAGAGAGGGAGATAGATAGATATAAATTTATTTGCAATTTACAATTAAAAAAAGGTTTAAAACGCGCACAAATCAATGTACATCTGAATGAGATCATCAGTTACATCCGGAGCTAGCCACGTCTCAGCCACACCGAAAAGGTCATAGACGGGACCATCAGAAAGAAGTTGACGCGTCTGCTGAATATGAGCCCGTAAAGAGTTCAGATTTAGGAAGCCAGCACGTAACTCCCCTTTTACACCCCTTGGCCCTACAGCAGCTAGAGCTCCCAGTCATTCAATACGAATTGGTGAATTGGTAGTTGCTACAGTAGTCTTGACATTGTTTATATTTTTGTGTTTTCGTGTATTGGCAATTTTTTCCTTACATTTAATTTCTGTTCTGGTTTTGCTTTTATTTTTATATTTATTCTTGCTGGATTTCTTGTTAGATTTAATATCGACTATTCCACTTTTGACTATAGAGAGATCGAGAGAGAGACAGAGAGAGAGAGCTTCGAATATTGCGTAAAACCGTCGGCTTGCGGCGCAGCAGTGCAGCAGTTTCGCCGGGGGAGTCCGAATCGAGAGCGATTTTTCCACCGCCGATTTAATGGATCGCTCTGAGCGTTTGCACTCGGCAATGTACACCCGATATATGTATATATATATATATATATA
>UELU01142872.1:34807-47534 GCA_900490025.1 Megastigmus dorsalis | reverse complement strand
TCGCTATTTAAAATAGCAATGTTATTCATTGGAAAGGAAAATTCGCGGAAGCCATTCGTTTTTGTGCTCTAAAGAACAAACCGCGCCAAATTTTTCAGAGTGCAGTCACGAATGAAATAGCTCTGTCAAAAGGGCCAGCAGCAGCAGCGGCACACACTCTGCAGTTCGACAAAAGAAAAAGTAAGAGGTATAAAGGCAGAGACAGAGAGTGTGTGTGAGAGAGAGAGAGAGAGAGAGAGAGAGAGAGAGAGAGAGAGCGTAGTGCAGGTTCGACGGAATGGGACTCGCTTGGACATTGGTCTCGCTCTTTCCACACCGGCGTAGCGCGACCATATATATATATATATATATCTGTATATAGGTACGTATATACAACGGTGCGAGTTCTCCATTCCTTCATTGTCTTTCTCCCTGTTCCCATCCCCGTATATACGTCCAAGCTTCCGAGCCCTCTGAGAGAGAGAGAGAGAGGGAGAGGGAAGCTTGATTCTCGTTTTTATTTCGGATTAATACCCCTGGCTGTCGCTTCCATAGATTCACCTCGAGAGATCCGAGACAGTTCTGAAATGCCTGCGCGTTTGTGTCCCTCTCCACCCCTCCCCTTCCCTCCCGTAGAATGGCCACTGATAAAGTCGCTCCTCTTTCTCTGTCTCTTACTCCTCTTCCGACGGCTATACTGCCGTGTGCTGTGTATATGTATATATATATATGCACGTGTGTGTGTGTGTAGAAGTAGAAGCCGCCTCCGCGATAAATGGCGCTCCGGCTTTTGTATTTCTCATTTTGACCATTATTGTCGCTCCCCGCGCGGCCGCGCGCGCGAGAGAGATTGCGTTTATCGACGCTATACCTCTATATGTATATATATATACATACTTACATTTCCTAGCCGTATACGCTTATTTCTTTCGTTTTTTTGAGCTTTTCTTCGCGCGGTTGCTGGTTCCGCGAAACTATTCAGCTCTGAGATTTTCAGCAATATTTGTTCGTTGTTTCGTGGAACGATATGAAAGAAAATATTGAAAATTAAAAATAATATGAGGTTCAATATTTTTCGTTTTATTCAAATAAGGAGAAACCTATTTTTATATAATAAAAGGAAAGATGCATAAAATTTATTTTATTACGTAGAGTGCAAGAAACGTATAGTTAAAAATATGTGACTAATGTATAATTAACCAACGTCTTACCGTACTCGGGGATTATCTACTTATGCATGAAATTAATACGAAGAAACCATTCTATTTCCATTATCCTAATGTAACGATTTCTTAATTAATTTTTTTTCATTCCACTGATCAGTGTCTTTTATGATTTTCCTTTATGGCATTTAAGAATAAAGCAAAAATTACAGCATCTTTATCGAGCCGATAACAAAGAAAAAAAGAAATTTCTAATTTTGCTATACTATATTAAAACCCACTTTGCGCACTCGTAATTTATTCAACACGAGGAAGCAGTATTAGCTCCCTAAAAGAAAAGAAAATGTATGTACAAACGAGACGGAGCTAAAAAAGAGAAGATGAAGCATCCCCCGCTGGCAGTCGCAAAAAAAAGGTGCAGGCCATAATAAAATGCGTATATATAAAGGAGACCCCGACGAGATATCATGAATACCAGTGTCTGGCCTCGTATATGAGCATAAATGTTCGACAAACGAGCCCCGGTGTATATACTCGAGTCGCGCGTTAAACATGTAGCCCTTATCCATTTTTATGCCGGCGGCCATATACGCACCACGTATACGCGCGCGAGACTTTAAATCTCGCGCTAAATAAAAGGAAGACCGAGCGAGAGAGCGAGTGAGAGGAAAATATGAGCTGCCTTTACCCGATGTGTTTTTCCGCACGATGGCACGAAATTACACACGCGCGCGCACGCGTACGTACATAAAGTATTCCATCCAGAGCCAAAGGGGGATGCCTTTTTTCTACCACCCCCCTCGCGTTGGACCCTGTGGCAGTCTTTCGTCGGTGAAAGAGAGAGAGAGGGCCGCGCCGGCCGCGCACCGTATATAAAATAAATATGCTAGGCAGGAAGTGGGCGCTTTAAGCTCTTTCTCCGCTCTTCGCTGCGCTCTTTTGCTATTTTTCGTTTTTGCCTCTCCCTCCTCGTTGTCCTCCTCTCTCTCTCTCTCTCTCTCTCTTTGATACTCGTGTGCATGTGCTTTCGTTTCGCGATGAAAAAGGATTGCGCGTGTAGCTTGTAAAAATATTGGCGAGTTTTGCGATTATTCTATTCGCTTCTTTCACTCCTGTAAAGTACGCCTCGTTTCTTTACTAACGATTTTCATTGCATTTTTAGAGTGAAGAATATCGTTTTTTCTTTTAATGAATTAGCACAAGTAGTTACCGAATGTATGGTCAGACAATATTAAATACTCATCTTTAATTTATTTTATGCGGATAGAAAACTATGTTAATCTTGTTTATATGGCATATCTGTGCTTATAAATAATTAAAACCAATCAAAGTCCGGGATGTATAAATTTGTTATTTTACAATAGATGATAATATACGCTGGATTTCCATCGAGTAAATATCTCGAGCTGGAAAATGAAAAGTTAAAAAACAATATAGACAAAGGAGAGGAAGAAAAAAAAGATATATGAGAAAGCAGAGCGCGGGGTCAGGATTTGAAGTGTACATCGGAGGGGGGAGAGTTTTAAGTGAGTCGAGGGATCGACGTCGGGACAGAGCACCGTGTCTTGTTGCTGCGTAATTGATTTATTTTATGTATACGTAGGCTTGTAAAATCCTACGTCATACGAGGTATTTGGCGCCGGATAAACCGTTACAATAAATATGAACTTTGGGAAACTGGCTTGAACTTTAACTCTAACTGCTACGGTATTTTTGTCGCAATTGGTTCTATAACAATTGATGCTTGATAATTATAACAACTGGCTTACACAATGTCAATATCTGAATTTCTAGGTCGAGATAAAAATCAAGTTGTCGATTTTAGCCTCATGTTAGACTGCGTATACTGCGCGTAAAATGTCCCTTACGCGTGAGCGCAGACTCTCTGGAACAGTGGAAGAGGTGAGAAAAGTATACGAGGCAAGAGAGAGAGAGAGAGACAGAGAGAGACAGAGATGCTGAGTGTAGGTAAAAGTGCGAGAGCGTGAGCTGAAAAAGGCGAGGGATGAAGGAGAGAAAAAAGGGATAAAGGACGAGGGAAAATCGTAGAGAGAGAGAGAGAGAGAGAGAGAGAGAGAAAGAGAGGAAAGAGAAAAGTGGGGAGAGAGAGAGAGAGAGAGAGTGAGGCTGTCTCCGAGATCAATGAGCCGCTCTTTCTATCTCTCTGCGCTGGACACACATGGCAGTAGAAGCAAAGAGAGAGAAAGAGAGAGAGAGAGAGAGAGAGAGAGACTGAGAGATATCCCTCTTTTCTCCCCGTTTTATCCGGAGGATGACCAATAACAAACACCGGTGCCCGCGCGCTTCTCTTTCTCTAATGGAGTTTTTACCGATAAAAAATTTACTCCCTTCTTTCTCTTCCCCCTTATTCCTTTTTTCCATGTGTGTGTGCGTGTGTATGTGTGTGTGTGTGGAGCTCCTCGCCTCCCTCTCATTTCTCTTTAGCCATTTTGTCCCTTTCTCCGTCGCTTTATCTCATTCCCGAATGCGCGTCCGAGGCTCCTCCGCGATTTTGCTCTCCCCCTTTTATATTCGCCTCTCCTGCAGGACGATCGAGCAGACGCGTTATATATATATATATAGATAAGTATACTGGCCGTCGTATAGGGGACACACGCCAGATGAGACGAAAAGTGGAGGGAAAAGTACGCGCGTGTGTGCGTGTGTGTGTATAGCTTGGGAGTGCGCGAGAACGTAAAACACTTGCTTATGGAAGCGACACCGTTTGCCGCTGTCCGAGAAATCGTTTCCGCACCCTCTCCCTCTATTGAAAATTGCTCTGTAATTTTTTATCTCCCGAATAGGGTTTTATCGCGATACGCTTTATTCTCTCTTTTTCTCTTTATATAGGAAATAACGATTTCGGATATTCTTTTTTTTTTGTTTCTTGTACTACGGAGCTTTCGACGCGAAGCTGTGTATATATATATAAGCATTTTCGAATTAATTTGACTTTCATGATGGTCGCGTAAGGAGGTACAGTAAAATGAATATTACGAAATAATTGCAGGTGGTAAATATTTATTTTGCATCGTAAAATAAAGAGAATTAATTACAATTAAATGATATTGAAGTAGGTATATGCCGAGTACGGTAAGACATCGGTTAAACTTTCGCTACATTATTAGCAATTTTCCCATTAGTTCTACTTTTCGATTTCCTATATAAATGGTTGGGTGACTGCGTCGTATTGATTTTCAAATTGTAAGCAATTCCGTTGATTTTAAAGAAAAGAAATTGTTTTTGTTAACTATACTACGCTCTCTACCTTTTTCAGACTAAATCGATATCCATAATAAGGTTTTCCCATAGTTGTATATAGCATTACAACGATCACTAAATCACGCAACAGTCCATGCTATTTCATCTCCGTTCGCTCCTGGTCTCAATTAATTCCACAGCGCGCGCGATTTCATCGTTGGCAACAAAAATCGTCTCGCTCTCGAACGGTGGCGTATATATATATGCCCTATTGCAATGACGAACGCGACGCGGCGCTCGATGCACATACATACGCAAGACAGGTTGCTGCGGCTCAACCATCATAGAAACAGCGCGAAAGAGCCCGGGATACAGCGATAGACAGAGAGAGAGAGAGAGAGAGAGAGAGAGAGAGAGCGAGAGAGAACGTATACATACGATGCACGCGCTGGTATATGCTCGTCGAGGACAAAATGGTTTTGAGGTTGCGGTTGTCAGGACAGGTTATACAAAGTGAAACGCGCGGACTTTCCACGAGAGAGAGAGAGAGAGAGAGAGCGAGTCTCGCGGTGTATGTATGTGCGATAGGTATATATGTGTTTGCGGCGGTTGAACGCCGGCTACGTGCTACTGCACGTACTACTACCGCCTAAGGGCGAAGAGGAGGTAGAGGAGGAGGAGGAGGAGGAGGAGAGGGACGCTAGGAGGGAGGGATGGGAGTGTATAGAGAACGTACCGAAATACAGGGAAACAGAGAGAGGGACTCGCCACTCGCGTGTGTATAATATATATATGTACGTGTATGAGCGAGCGGACGGATAAATACGGAGGGAGTGAGTGAGTGAGAGAGAGAGATGAAAAGAGATGAGTGGGAGGGAAAATCAAAGAGAGAGAGAGAGAGAGAGAGAGAGAGAGAGAGAGACGGGGAGAGGGATGTGAAGGGTTGGTCGGCTTAGGCAGCTGACTATCTCTCGCTCGCTCGCTTTCGCTTGTGTATATATATACGGTTGGGGATTGAAGTTGGCGGTTGCGGCGGCGGCATGTATCGATTGTTCCGCGATATAATGCCGCGCATGTATGACTTTACGCGCGCCTGTCTGCTTGGCTCTTTCTCTCTCTCTCCCTATCCTTCTTCCATGTGTATATATAAATGCCGTTCGCCTTCTTCTACTTTCCGCGTTCTCTTTCACTCTGTGTGTATTTCACACGAGCGATTCGTTCTCGCTGTATGTGTGTGCGTGTGTGTGTGTGTCGGGCATTGCTCGCTTTGATTTTCCGTTTTTCGCTCGAAAGGAGAGTTGCCGGTGCCCAGGTGCTTTTGTTTCGGCTCACTCTTCTCTCTTGCCCCACGCTATACTGGTGTTTGCAGCTAATGCGATTGTTCGATGCTGCTGCGACCACCTCCGCTGCTGCCGTTGTTGCTTTAGACTTTTTCTTATACATACATATATATGTGCTCCAGGGTAAATATAGATGGCGTTATGGGTTTTCGTTTTCCTTGGTCTTCCTATAATAGTTTTCGTGCCATTATACATCAATGAATATAACGTACGTAGGTTAACAAAATTGTTAATAGGTTAAAGCAAAATACAAGTCATTACTACTATTGTACATCTGCAGATGAGTATCCATAAACAGTATTTTATTGAATTTTAAATAATAAAGATTAAAAAGTAAAGAAAAAAAATGCAATTGAATTTAGTTCTCTCGGTGATTCATCACTGATGCGCAACAAAAGATTTACAGCGCATAATAAACATTACGCTATATAAAGCAGATTTACAACGTTGATCCATAAAAACGGCTACGGAGCCAGAGAACCAGAGAGAGAGAGAGAGAGAGGAGGGGAAGAAAAAAAAACTGTTTTACAGAGAGAACCGCCAAGAATTTCAAATGGAATATCAACATAGGTTGCATAAAAAAGGGCACTTCAGAATTCGTTAAATAAACCAATCGTACTTCTCTAATCTCAATAGTCGTAAAGCCCCCCGCGAACTTTAAATTTCGTGCGCGCGTTTAATCGAATAACTCTGCTGCTGGCTGCTGCTGCTGCTGCTGTTGCTGCGTGTGCGCGCCGATGCCAGAGGCCACCAATAGCTGGGCTATACATGTCGAGGAGTGACTCGCCGGGGGTACGTATACATATACGCACCCCGCGCGCAGAAAGAAAAAAGCACATAAAAAACAAACGAAAGAGCAAAACCATAAAAGGCACATAAAGAATGTCCACATAAGCTCACATCCCAGGCAGAGAGAGAGAGAGAGAGGAAGCAGTGCGCGTACCCTCTCCTCGGAGGTACCAAAGTAGGGAAAAAAAGAGAGAGAGAGAGGGAGGATGGAGAGAAGTACAGAGAGTAGAGAGAGAGAAAGAGAGAGAGAGACGCGAGGAAACTGCGTCCGACGTCCGCGGGTCGGTCGAGATGCGCGCTGCAAGAAAGCCGAGCACCTATAGTATATAGGCAGAGCAGCACAGCGGCGGCGGTGAAGAGAGAGTCGTAGCAGCAGCAGCACCAGCACCAGCAGCGGCGGCGGCGCGTATTGATCCTCATAATTCCGGGGGGGGGGGGGGGGGGGGGGGAAGGGTAGTAGTAGCGGAGAGAGGGGGTTTTGCCACTCGCACGAGGAGAGAGACAGGAGCGGGGGTGTGTGCGTTTACCCTCCGTGTGCACGTGCGCGCGCGAGGGGTGGCACACTGGGTGCCGCGCTTTTCTATACATATATATATATATATATACACACACACACATGTACACGGTGTATATACGTGCAGGAGAGTGGGGGTATATACGGTGTCGCGCGGGGGGGTATATATACGCTCGACCAATAATAAACCTCGCGCGTTATGATAATATCATATCCATAGAGCGGTTGGTTATGTAACGGGGTGGCTTTATGATTGGCCGACCCGAACAGCCAATCCGAAGCGTTCGCGGGGGGTGGCGGGGGGTCGGGGATGGTGGTTTCTCGCCACCCCCCTCCCCACCGTGTTCGGGTTGTGCAGGCGCGAGGCGGCTTTTATGTATGTGCCATATTCATATACGCGTCGTATGACGATGGCGGGGTGGATGGAGAGAGAGAGAGGGGAGGGAATCGCCCGGCGGATGGGTTGAAGGAGGTGGAGATTACTCTCCTCGACATCGTCTCTACTCGCTCTCTCTCTTGCTCGCTCGTTCTCCAACGTATATACCGGAGCGCGAGATATCTCGCGCCATTTTTGTTCGCCGCGATGTTGATGGCTTTTTTTTCTTATACTTATTCTTCTTCATTTTCGTCGTAATAATCTCATTTTTTTTGAGTATACTTTATTTTTTTTCGGATTTCAGCTTTGTATTCGATTATTTTTTAGAATATATTATTTCTCATAAGCTGACGTGACAGATGTGTATGCATTTTTTAAGGTAACTTATTTTGTTCTTAAGAATGAAAATTATGTATTTTCAATTGTATTTTTGTATCAATTTCCATTTGATGCCATAACTTATACAGTTATTAGAATGCAATTTTAATTTTTATAATTTTTCAAATAAATTTATAAGTTTTGGTAATTATATAACAATTTAGCCTTTTTGTAATCATTTAAAAAATTATTATTATTATTACAGTTATTTATATTAAATCTTTCAAAAACATTACATATGTCTGACATTTTTTGAAGCATAAAATAACTATCGAGCTACTTAATACTGAAACAATTATATTGAAATTTTTAAAAAATGGGTAAATAGTTAGCTAACTGAAGCACTATCAGAATAATTGGGGGTTTTTTAAAGTAGGATCAAAGTTTAAAAATAAAATAATTGTACATTATGAAGTATAGTTATTAACACCATAAATTCATTATGATACAACTACGTACAAATATGTACATGAATATGTAAACATTGTTTTGATAAGGCTATAGGTATTGTTTAATAAAGTTTTGCAGCATCCATCATAAAAAGAAAATTCTATCATTAGTGTACATTAATTTTATAATAAAGAACAATATATCTTTAATATAATGCAACTAAATTCTAAAATTATACTACATACTTGTTCGTATTACATCTATTCCATTTACAGCTCTGAAAATCATACAAGCTCTCCAGCCACGTTAGCACAATGTCTAAATAAACATCGGGGCAAAGGCCCATTATCGTTATGTAAGGTCCAGACTCGTTTCTCGTAATCACCCCATAGGCAAGTTTCGCGCTC
The DNA here is from genome assembly GCA_900490025.1 of Megastigmus dorsalis. Lineage (NCBI taxonomy): Eukaryota > Metazoa > Arthropoda > Insecta > Hymenoptera > Megastigmidae > Megastigmus > Megastigmus dorsalis. Next base: position 38,997 of record UELU01142872.1, on the reverse strand, counting down.
CTACCCTTCCCCCCAACCCTTACACACATAACCCGTGTGCGAGTGTGTGTCCGCGAGAAGTTTCTGCGCACGTACCTATCGTCGACGGCTTTTTAAATCGATATACATATATACGTACACGTACGCGCGTGCACACACACGTACATGTATAGATTTCCAGTATGCGGCGCGATAAAATTCGAGGCTTTCAGTTTCCCGAGGCCGAGGCATTTTATGGCCAATAGGTATATAGGAAAGGCGTCCAACCCCCCCGCCGCCGTTGCCGCACGCGCTCGAGGTGTTGGCCGTGGGTGGATGGAAGAGAAAGAATCGCGCGATACACACATAGGCACGGCGTTTTATTGGCGGTGGAAATAGGTTCGGTCGTGGGTGTACATATATATACATATATATATATATATAGGGTTTGGCCCCCGAGTATATGGTATCGGAGGATATTGATCCCGAGTCGAGTCCGTCAAGGAGCCGCTGGTCTTCCCGCTTTTGCCCTCTTCTCTCTCTCTATTTCTCTCTCCTTCTGGACACCGCTTACATTCCCTCCCTTCATCTCCCAAATATCTCTTCTTTCCGATCTACGAAACACTCCTCCCTTCCCCTTCCTTCTTCGACCCAGCATATACTTTTATCTATAGGAGCTGCTATCTTCTTTTCCTTCTTTCTTTCTTTCTCGCTTATCCGAATCGCGTATTTATATATTATATATCGGATGCTTATCGCAGTTCCGCAAAAGCCATTTGCCATTATTATTAAATATCCCTTATCCGATAATGGAATTTTTAATCAATGAACTTTTTGTGTACAGATTTTTTGTACGAAAATTCGTTAAAATTTCTGACAGGAAATTTTGGATCGATTTATATAGGTAGATTTTTTGCCAAATTTTATTGCTCATTAAGAATTGATACAGCGGTAGATGTGATTTAATGGGAAATAATCGATGAAAGCTATGAATATTTGAAAATATTCAATTGCGTTAGAGTAGAAAGAAAAAGAATTTTTGATTAAGCTTAAATAAACAAATGCTCAATTGACGTATTACCCCGTGATTCATTATGCACTTGAATTAATGTTTCAAATTTCAGCAGTTCGAATGATTGATTCGGCACAGAGCTGCATTGGAATACAAAATGAGCGAAAGTTAATTTTCAAAAATAAATCAATTACCGTGCAAATTAATTATTCTCATGTATATTCCAAATGCTCGTTTCTATTTCAATTTGAATTATTTATAAAACATTCGATTCTCTTTTTGAATCTGATAATTATATCTATCATTTTCATAATGGTATTGATTATTTTAAAAAATTCCAATCATAAATTTACAGTTCGTGTAAAAAAAAATCTTTAAAACGATAAATCGCGGTTAAATCCAAAAAATAACCGAGCAACCGCAACGGCAATTGAAAAAAGAAAAAGAAAAAAAAAATCTCAAACCCACACACAACTACACTCATACACACTCACACACCTCGAATACAAAATCTCGCTCAATCGAGCTCCTTTTTCCGGCAAAGTCCAGCGCACGTCCGGGAGGATATAGTCGCTATAGTATATATATATATATACATATGGACCGCTGCACCACCACCATCAGCAGCAGTAGAAGCAGCAGCAGCTCGTCGTGCGCGCGCGTACATCGAGGAGGAAGGGGCTGGTCGGTAGAGGAAAGTGGAAGAAGAGGGCAGCGAGAGGGAAAAGCACCGAGTGGACAGTGGTCTGCTGGAGAAGCTGCACAAGCCGCGAGACGCGCACTCTCTCTCTCTCTCTCTCACTCTCTCTCTCTTCTCCTGGAAGACGGAGGATCCCGAAGGAAGAGGGGGATGCGCGCGCGCATCGGTCTCTACCCCTTCGCTATAGAGCGCGGTATATAACCTGCATGTGCCCCTGGATGATGATTCTCTCTCTGACGGTGTATGCGTATATATCGCGAGCTTCAAGGTAGATTACGCGGGGATGTAAGAAAGAGACTTCGTTGTATTGCTTGAGTTTGGGATGGATATAGGGGCTGTTGGGTTGATGGAATTATTTTTTTTTTGTTTAATGGATTGTCGTTGGCTTGTTTGGAAAATGGTCGATGTCGAGTGCCTTGACGATTCGATTAGCGGGAATCTGGTTAATTGGATTAATCGACATTTTCACGAGTGGCTATTGTCGAACGTTGATAGCGATTCGTGGTATTTTTCATCGACGCCCGAAATAAAGCTCTATAAATACGGCCCTTTTCCTTTATAGATTTCATAATTACAGATTCCAAAATTATTATGCAAACATATAAGGCTATAAAAAATTAATAATCAAATGTGTTATATATTATCGACTGTATTATATACATTAACAGATGAAAACAAAATGTAAATCGATTATTAATCACACACTCATCAATTATATTTATTTCAAAATCTTATAATTATCAATCTCAAGATTGATCGCATCGTATGACGATCACTAATTCGATATTCTAAAATAATTTTTTTTATTGTAAAAGCACTTAAACCCATTTTCATTATTAACTAATATAGAACCGTTATTCCTCATTCCCTCTAATATGCATTTTACGCGTCCAGAAATATCACAGTAAAATACGCGCTAACGTGCAGCAAACGCAAGCCAAAAGTCTGGCTCGCGTATCTTACTCGGAAGCTCCAGCATCTCGTTCCGCTCCATTCCTCTTACAGGCGCGTTCCTGGTAAAAATTCAATATTAATATCAGCCGGGCTCGAGCGCGAGCGAGACGGCATAAACCCAAGGAAGGTGTTACATCCATAGCTAAGCAGTATACGTGTGTGTGTGTGTGTGTGTGTAGGTCGTGCAACGAGTCCGGCTCGAGTCCGCAATGCGCCAGCAGCGACCGGACACACACTGGACTCTCTTTCTCTCTCCTCTCCTCTTCTCCTGGCTCTAGTCGTCGACGTCGTAGTCGTCGTCCGCCTAGGTCGACCAATGGTAACGCGGCCAGCCATAGCCGTTTCGTCCGAGGGGTGGGCGCAAAGCCCGCGAGATGGATATGATGGATTTATGGATCTAATAAAGGCCGCGACGGCGATTGGCGCAGCCTGAATATGACGGGCGGAGCGCGCGAGCGAGGGAGACTCTCACTCTCTCTCCTCTCTTACCCCCGGTCGCGCATCCCCTTAGATATATCCGAGGGGAGAGAGAGAGAGAGAGGAGGAAGATCGAGCGAGGTGGGGGGTTCTCTCGGTGCAACTCTCTCTCTTTCTCTGTGTGTGTGTGTGTGTGTGTGTGTGTGTGTTTTCAGAGCCTCTCCTCTCGCCTTATCTTGTCTTTTGCCGAGGGAGGAGGGAGAAAGCTCCGCGGCTTGCACTTGTGCCGCGGCTGGTGCTGTGAGAGGGGAGCCCGGAGGAGGGGAGAGTGCGCGCCAAGTGAAACAGGTGCAGATCTGTACCGGCCAAGTCACGGCCCTGCGTTTTCTGCCGAGGCCAGAGACTTTCTCTCCTCTCTCTCTCTCTCTCTATCCCCCCTTTTTTCTCGCTCTTTCGTTTTTCCTCTTTCCTCATCCTCCTCCTCCTTGCCCCCGGTGCTTCTCATCCTCGTCGAGTGTCGTCTCCTCTAGCTGCTTTCTTTTGCTTTACGTCGCGCGCAAGCTTGAACTTTGATTCCTCTTGATTTTGGAGATTCCGAGGGCTTGGCTCTCTGGAACTTTGTGGCTTTTGAAGGAGCGTCGCGCTGATTTTATCGATTGCCCATCTAATAACGTGATAAGGATCGGTTGACGTTTTGACTACAATTTTCTAAAATTCTCGAAGATTATATATGCTGCGGTTAGTATATAGTGAATTGGAAATATAAATATGAAGAAATAGATTTTGTTTAGTTACTCTTTACTTTATGGCCAATAACACAAAGGAGGACGACGACGAATGCGTAGAAAATAAATAAACCTAGATAAACGTAAAAAAATTTTTTATTCATTACAGCCGATCAAAATATTAATATTGGAATAAAATTTAATCGGGAGAAATGCGCGGAAATATAAAAAAAATTCAAGTTAATTTTGTTAAAATGAGTGAAAAACTCAAGATTTCATCCGACATCTAGAATTAAAAATTAGAAAAAAATCACTTTTTTTATATTTTCCACTTCATAGAGAAGACATTTTTTATTCAAATACTTCAGATTCTAAGGATTCTTTGTGCTGAAGTCGATTTTATAGGATTCATGCCAAGTTTGAC